>VYZQ01044884.1:89176-106487 GCA_013400655.1 Mystacornis crossleyi
CACAGGGCTGCTCTAACAGAGCAGGACCGGTTTGCATGGAGCACGCCTACAATCTTACCAAGCCGCACTTTTGGGGCAGCCTGCAGAAAGTCGCGGGCCGTGGCCAAGCCCCACCTGGCCGAGCGGCCAGGCCCAGCCCAGCCTGCCGGGCCAAGCAGGCCTCTAGTTACCTGTCCAAGGACTGGAAGCAAGAGAGCGATTCCCGGGCTTGTTCGTCTTTAAATTCATCTTTTACAGAGGCGTGTCCAGCTTCTTAAGTGACTTAACAGAGTTGTCAATATTCAAATTAGCCAACTGATTAGTTCTATCAGGTCTGGAGGAAGTTACAACAGCCCCTTGCAAAAAACATCACTTCCTTGGCTGGAGGAATTTTTTTTTCCTTAACTAAAACTCCAAGATGTACTAACCCGTGACAACCTCTTACACAGGGGCAGTATACCAGCAGTGGGGGTACTTTACTGCAAATATGTCAGACCTTCACCCCAAAACTATGGTAATATTTGGCAGACTCAGTAAGACAGCAGATTACATGATTTAGCTAGTCCATATTTTCAGACCACCATTTCAGATGTAACTGGAAAAGGAAATATATTCCTTATACAAAGGTTTAGCAATGTTTCACAAAAGTTTCATTAAGACAGCATGGAGGTCTAGAGAAAAAGGTCAGCAAATAGAAGTGAACAAATGAATATTTATGCGAGAAAGAATGTGCAGTGTCTTAAACACCTCTCTCTCAAACAAGTAATAGAAAATTTTTGTGGACATTAACCTGGCAGGCACATTTTTAAATATTTTTTCCTCTGTATTGCACCTTTGTTCTTATCTCTTTTAGACCCTCAAAGCTGTATAAGAGCATAGATATTTCACTATATTTATATTTAAAGGTTAATGGGTGATCTTAAGAGAATATTTAAGCATGTTAAGACCCACAAACAGTGCCTGTCATTATTATTCTTACTAGATTAACTTGCATATGACTTCATGCATCCCCTTTGTGCTTGCAGAGATTCAGTGTCAAAATAGTCATTGACAGATTAAGTTTTTACTATGAGAGTGATGAGACACTGGAACACGTGGCCCAGAGAAGTTGTGGATGCCCCATCCCTGGAAGTGTTCAAGGCCAGGTTGGATGGGGCTCTTAACAACCTGGTCTAGTGGAAGTTGTCCCTGCCCATGGCAAAGGGGTTTGCAACTAGATGAACTTTAAGGTTCATTCCAATACAAATCATTCTAGGAAAAAACATTAATTATGCTGTACTCAGCACCTCCAGGACTCATTCTTGACTCAAAGCATACTCAAATCTTACCTCCCTTGTCCTTCTGAGCATGTAGTAAAGGCCCAATTTTATATACAAATATATAGAAATTTGTATGTGTATATACATGCATGTGTGTACGTTTTTCTATGAAAGTGTGTACACGTGGATAAATAATGTAGATAATAGGTCAGATAGGTATGTGAAGACAATGAACCCAATAGCATGTTCTGCTTTTGATTGAACTCTATACAGTTTGAGAACACCTCTCTTTGGAAAAAGCTGACTTGGAAACTTAAGAGAAAGAAGGCCTTTCAACCTTTAGAAAAAATGGATGACAGTAAATTTTTCTTCTGGCTTACATATTTTAAGCTTTAAAAAGGTTAACCACTTTAGTTTCTTATTTCCAGAAACATGAAGTTTTAGGCAGCATTTTTGTTGTTCTCTTGTAAAATGAATACATTTTACCATAGGGTCCTAGACTTTTAGCAACATTTTCACCCTTTATTCATGGGAATTTCAATATTTATTTATATAACAAATAGAACAGCTGAGATAGCACAAAAGCAAAAATAGCAAGAAAAGCTGAGATACCCAAAGACTGCTTTGTCTTAGTTTTTCCAACAAAGTCTCTGAGGTCTTTCTGCCTGGAGATAATGTTCAAGGATGAGACAATCTACCAGGAGCGGAAAAGGATTGATTCGGAGATTGCTTGATAAATCTCATCCTATGCAAATCCATAGCACCTAATGAGATGTATCTGGGGTGCTAAGAAAGCTGCAAGATGTCCCTATGATACTCTATCATCTTTGAAAGGTCATTTAATCAGGGAAGGCCCACAGTGGCTGAAGAAAAACAGATATGGCACTCATCCTCAGAAAAAGTAGGAAGCATGACTCAAGCTTTTGCCTAACATTCAGGCTCATAAAATCATGGAATGAGTACTCTTGATGCACATTCTGGGCAAATGAAGGAATTAAAAGGTAACTAGAATGATAACCAGCATGCATTTACCAGGAATTAATGTTACAAAAACCTGATTGCCTTCTAGATGAAAGGACTAAATTTATACATGAGAAGTGAGAAGTGGATGTCAGTTGCCTTGACAAGAGCAAGGCTTTCTAGATGATCTCTCAGAGCATCTTTAGGACCATGACAGGCTGACTGTCACTGTGACTGTCATTTTTTCTAGAGAAAATGTAGCTAAAAACATTACTGGGTAAAAAATGTTTTCAAAGGGTACTGGTTAAAAGCAAAGTACCACAGGAATCTATACTAGTTTAATACATTTATCAATTACCTGGAGGAAATGGAGTGTCCTCTTGTTGTCATCCTCTCATCAAGTTTGTAGAGTATTCCAAACTGAGGTGAGCTGTGAAGTATACACAGAGACAAGGCATGTCTGGATGGCTGTGGAACAACTGCTGCTGGTAGCAGATGAGATAAAACAGATATAAACTGAAACAAGACAGTTCCATTTGATTAATCTTTTCCCCTATAAGCAGAATCAAACAGTGGAACAGTATACCTGGAGAGGTTTTACAGTCTCCAACCTTAACGGTTTTCAAGACTCAAGTGGATGAAGCCCCAAGCAACTTGGTCTCAAGTCAGCATTGGCCCTGCTTGGAGCTGGAGGTTGGATTAGAGATTTTCCATGATGTCTTCCAACCTACTGTGATTCTGTTTGCTACCTATACATGGCTGTTTAACCATCTCCACCTTTATGCAGATACATGTTAACTCTGCTTAAAACCACAAAAACACTGAGAAACTGTACAGTCTCTATAGACACGCATTGTCAAATATAATCTACTGACCTGCACAGTGGCAAAAAAGGCATAGGCTGTTGCTACTGAGCTGCCATTCCCTCTTCGTGCAATAAGAAGGTTATATATTTTACAATTAAATTCAGTTGTCATTTTCCCAAGGAAATATCAAAGAACACTGAAGTCTTTAGAACTGACAAAGAATTCATGTTCAAATCAAAACAAGTTTAATGGATTTTCTGTTCTTAACAGCGAGGAGGAGAAGGAGTTTTTACTGAATGCTCTATTTTGCTCCACACAGAATGTGCCAGTCATCTGCTGCATAAATAGAGTAAGTAGGGAAAAAGGAGACATTTTGCTAGGAAAAGATGACCTATGAATACAGGACTATGATTAATTTCATTTAAAAAAATTAACAGTAACGAGGTGGGTAAGATACATTTATTATACATCAGTGACACATTTACTTAGCTACAACCCCTTCCTACAGACCCACATAGCTCAGGGACCCTACTCACTTGCTTTCCCTCCCACTTTCTTGTGTGTGGCATCACCACTAATCTTGGTGTCATTTAAAGACAATGTCTCCTGTCAGTGAAATATTGTGTTTCAGACATTAATTTTTAAGTATATGAGTGTAGGAGGCTTTGGGCTCAGAAATTCATGTTTTTCTGAGCCATCCAAACCTCCCGAGTATGGAAGACTGGGCCAAGAAATCCCTAAATACTGCTGCTCTCATGAAATTGTTACAGTGAGCAAAACAAACGAAAAGGGATATATAAAAAACCAAAGTGCTTTTACAAATTACACATCAGGAAGAGTATGGTTTCAGGCTCCATTTTTCTGAATTGCTCTCTTGGAAAGAGTGGGAATGGAATTGACTTCTTGCCCCTCTCTCACTGATGGGTAAAGCCACTGACAAAGTAATGCCAGGAAAGCGACAACAAAACAGCACACCTGCCTAAATCTTGAAGCCTTTTCAATCAGTCTTTGAGCCAGGTCATAGCATTTAGAAAGCATCAGCAGCATTAAAAGGCTGCCTCCCCATGGCAATGGATTGGCTGTTTATTAATGCTGAAATTACTTAAACCCACCGTAGTCTCTGGCAGTCAGTCCCTCAGGGTTGCTGTCTCATTTAAGTGACATTTGTAAAAAAAGCTTTTATAGTTGTACAATGAATTACTATTATGAGGACCCAAAGAGTAGTAACGGCAAATTGCTTCTCTACTAAGGAAAAGTATTTTACTAGTGGTAAAATACTAAACAGGGCTACAACTGCACTGCTTTTAGAGGATGTATGGATTTATTTTTTATGAGAAATCCTGCCCTACAGTGGTTTAGTCTGCACATGAAAATGAGTGACCTGCGAATCTGCAAGGACACTATCCATATCAGATCAATTATGAAACCACCTGGTTCTCCTGGAAGTCCAGCAGGATCCCTGCCAAGAGGCTCCAGACGCATGTGGGCAACATCCTTCTGGGACCCAGGACACCTTATGTACTACCTGATTTCAGCACTTAACAGCTGAAGCTGAAACAAGAACCACTATAAGCACTTTCTACCACAAGGTAATTACATGCCAATTAATAAGCTTATATAGTCTTTAGAAGTCCCTTCCAAGATACCGATTTTTGAGTTTTATTTGTATCCTGGTTCTATTGTTACTTAGTGATGTCCTAGAATTTCCAGTTTCTACTGTGGCTTACCCAGTAGCCAAGTAACTCTGGGAAAAATTCCAGTTAGAAAAGCCCCTGTGAGAAATACAGATTTAATTTTCATACTAATTTGTAACCAGGACATGAGTTTTTTTAGGGGTTTGAAAGAAAAAGTAATTTTATTTTTTGAGGTGAAAAGAGAAAATAACGTTATGGTTTTATAGCAAAATCTCTGTAGGCAATGTTAGGCCTTATCTGTATTAGAAAACAAGGAACAGAATGAAAACAACACATAAAAATCCAAGTTAACCAAATTCAGGCATAAACACCACACAAAAAAATGATCTGCATTAATACACCTCAGAACTGATTTTAAAAAATACTTTATTTCCAAAATCCTTTTTTAAAAAATCTTGTCTGATTTCCAAATTACAGTGTTTTCCATAGGACAATGTCAGGTTGGGAGTCTTTTAAAGCTTTTTCTCACTTTAATTTTAAGAACATGAATTTTCTAAATATTTTATTCTCTGTACATTGTCTTATTTTGAAAAGAAAAGCAGATTTTAAAATAATTTGGGGGATTTTTTGCCTATATCTGTTTTCCTTATTTAAATAAAAATTTTGGAAGTGTGGGATGCTTAGTATTTTAAGTATAATTTAGCATATCAGTGAAAAACCTGTGCTTCCTCCCTAGCCTTCTTACAACATTACACTGCACTATGATTTTTAACTGCTTAGATTAGCAGGGGTCAGTTTTACTTCTGTAACTGTATTGCCTAGACTGACATGGTTTCAGTCTTTGGAAATAAAGACAAAAAAATTATAGCTGAAATGTTTCTGTGAAATATTTTAGGAACCCCTACTCTCATCCAGACCTCCTAGACAGTTAAGTGCATATTCCCTAATATGTTTGTACTCTAATACTACATATCTTTATCAACTAAAGTGCATTGTTTCTTTCTTCTCTCTTTTTTTTAATGCCTCATTTCTACATTTTCTGCCAACCCAAAAGAACATTCCATACCAAATTGTCTCAAAATCAGTGCAAGGATTTGGGTGCTCCATGATAGGTGCCTGAATAAGGGCTGGTCTGTGTTGACAGCATTTTCTTGGTACAAATTTGCCAGTGCTAGAACTAGCAAAGAATACATTCATGTCCTGAGTTTTGGTCTTATCTTGGAAATATCTAGATATATCTTTATCTTTCCTGCCTCTGATGTGCTCTTCTGGTGCAAGTGGAATTTAAACTTCATTTAATATTAGTTATATTAATATTAATATTAATATTAATATTAATATTAGTTGGCAGTGTTTTATTGTAAACAGAGGAGAACATGATTTATTAATCTGTATATGAAAGATATTTAGCACAACAAAAATCCTATAACTGTCCATGCTATTGAATACTTCCTCGATAGTCAGCATTGCTTGTAGAAGACATAGGCTATAACAGGGCAAAATGATAGTAGAGGAAAAATAGCACTAATGTTTTGACCCTAACAAAATGGCCAAGTTTACTTTGAATACACCTCTGCATTCACAGCCTGAGTCTAAGCTACAGAAGTTGATGAAGCTCTCATTTATTTGAAGGATCCATGGTACAGATCCTAAAAAATTTCTAACTCTTCAATTTGCTGTGTGATCTGGTTAATTCTAGATTTCAAGATGAAACTGCTAAATATATGAAAGGTTATTGTCAAGTATAAATATGAAATTTAATAGCATAAATGGGCCCTAAGCAGTAAGCAATAATGTTGCTCTTCCTACACATACTGCTCTGTAGGACTCAGTGAATATCCCAATCAGCGAGTAAGAGAGACCCCTAAAGGGACAGACCACGAGAGTACTCCCCAGATTAAGGTGACTAGAAAGGCCTCTCCCAGAATACCCTGTTCTGTTATGGAAATGTATCTCAGTTCTGCTCCCCCAGTTGACCTCCCCCTCCCCTTATACCTTATCTGTTCCTTCATTAGAAAATTCTCCCTTCCCCACTCTCCCACTAGACCTTGTTCCTTGCCACTCCCTCAGATTTTTCCACTGGCTCCCATACCCTAGTCCTGCCTATGTACTGCCCCTGTCCCTGATGCTTTCCCCGCCCCTGTATGTAACCTGAGACCCTCCATCCCCCGATGTCTTGGTCCCTGGTTCCCCTTCACATGCAGAGCTGAAATAAATCACTGCCATGAAAATTCCACACAAGGACCCTTCCTGCGTCTTTGCCGTCGACCTGTCAAGAAGGTATCTGGAGCCTGTGTGTGTGTCTGTGTGAGCGCAGTGGCTGCTGAGCGACTTCTGTTGGAGTCGGTTCGGGAGGTCGTAGCACCCCACCAAAATGCCCCCCGGATCGNGTGCCAGCAGTGTTATGGCTCACCGAAAACTCCAGAAGCAGCGGTGAAGGGGTGCCAGAGGCAGGGCAGGGCAGAAGGACAAAAACAGCAGAAAACACGGCCTCGCAGTGAGATGAACTCTCTCCACGGCAGCTGCAGTCTCCGCTCCCTCCAAACGCCAGGAGAGCAATGAGTCCCAAGCACTCTACTCCACCTCTTTTTTTCCAGTTCTAAATCTTGAGATGTCTCTGCTCCCCCACCTGAGAAGACGCCACCAAGACCAAAAAAGGGACAATTGGGCCCCTCCCTTGTGGCTGGCTAGGTCCTTTGTTTCTCTTAAGTACACAGCAATCGTGCCTTAACATGGGGAAAAATTCCTTTGAGAGGAGAAGAAAAGAACACATACACACACAAAAAGAAAACCTCCTCAACCCCCAACAGAAATGAAGACAATTAATGGGATGAGATTGCTCCTGGTCTCTCAAACCTGATCCCAGTGCCCTAAGTCTTTGTTTTATTAAAGGGATAGTGCGTACCCCATGTCATTAATCTGTGCTGGTACTGCAAGAACAGCTATAAATTTCTAGCCCATTGCTGTAGTTTTTTCATTCAGCAGTGTATGAAAGGTTCATATAGAAGTGGAAGTCACCAGATGATGCTTAGAAGTGTTTCTAAATTTGATGGAAATGGTACAGTAAAACAACACTACCGACTCCTAGTAACAGACTTTAAGGTCAATAATGAATTCTTGAATGGTTTTCTAAGTCAGGGATTCTTAGCAAAGAAACTCTTGCTATTTCACTCCATGTTTTACTCACTGCTTTGGACTAAGACAACCACAAGTATGGAGGTATAAATATTGTTAGTGGATTGTCACTAGCGAATTGCTGATTTGGTGGACCTATATTACTGCAGTCAAATTTAATAGTCTCCAGGAAAATCAGCAACTGGTAGAAGCATTGAGTGTAATGAACAACAGTGAGGATGCTCTTACTTGACTCCTCCTATTAATAAAGCCTTAAAATAATTACACGTCCTTTAAAATCCATAGTATAGTATAAAGTAAAGAAAACTGTGTTATTTAGTGATCAGGGACCAGGAATATAAGGCCAAGACATTTGGGGTTTCATCTATGCTTTATAGCCTGTCCACAGTTTAACACTGTGGGCAGTTCACTCACTTCCATCTGGGTTAGTCTCCTCCATTAAAATGCAAACATCTTGGGCCAAAATCTAACAAGAGTTCACTGAGTTAATTAAGGGTCCTTACAAAGAGCAGATGAGGGATGGCCAAAATCCCAGTTAAATAAGTTCATGTTGAAGTCCATCTGTCCTCCAAAAGGCTGGAAAGACATGTCCAAGAACCTCAAAAAAACCCAAATAACTTTCTAAGACAGGTTCTTCACATTGTCTTAAGTTTGTTTTCATTCTAGTTATGTTTATCACATTTTCACGAGTTTGAATGCTCCAACTTGTCCTTGCCACCAGCTACATGTGTCCTCTACGTTTCTGAGTCAGTTCCCCAAAAAAATAACTTAGGAATAACTAAGGAAATGTTAAAAAGATCACTGGATTTTGGTTCTTTTGTTCACATATTCACATTAAACACACTGAAGTAAGGAAAGCAGGGGTTTTTTTATGCAGGTGGAAGGTGGTTTTGAAGTCAGAAATTAATAGCACTTTCTCCTTCACTGTGAGTTAAACATGGGGATGCGTGCACACACACGTATTCATGAAACAAAAATAGCTCAAGAAAAGAGACTGAGGTTTTGAATATGTATAGAATCATCGATTCATGATGGCAATCCCAATGTTTGCTAGCTTAAGGTGACAGAATGGATAAGGCTCTACTGTATTTTGGTAATGTAATTTATTAACATTAGCACTGTTCTACATGTGGGATTTTGTAGTATCACTTAATGGGTTTATGTAAAAAAAAAGAGTAGACTAGACTAAAATACCTGAGTGAGTAAACCTGATTTTTCATTCTGATATTAATTTTTTTAAATCCCTCTTGCCTTCTGGGTGGTTATGCTGGTTTTGGCTGAGGTAGAGTTTCCTTCGTAGTAGCTGGTATGGGGCTGTGTTTTGGATTTGTGCTGAGAACAGGGTTGACAATATAGAGATGTTTCTGTTATTGCTGAGCAGGGCTTACACAGAGCCAAGGCCTTTTCTGCTTTTTGTACTGCCTTACTGGCAAGGAACATGGGGTGCTTGGGAGGTTGGGAGGAGACACACCCAGGACAGGTGACCCCAGCTGACCAGAGGGGTATTCCAGACCACATGACATCATGCTCAGTATATTAAGTGGGAGGAAGAAGGAGGAAGGGATGTTTGAAGTGATTGTATTTGTATTTGTATAATGGCTACATGAGGTGGGGCCCTGCTCTCCTGGAGATGGTTGAATACCTGCCTGCCCAAGGGAAGCAGTGAATTAATTCCTTGCTTTGCTTTGCTTGCATGTGTGGCTCTTGATCTCCTTATTAAACTGTCTTCATCTCAACCCATGAGTTTTCCAGCTTTTATCCTTCCAGTTCTCTTCCTGATTCTGTTGGTGGGGGAGTGAGGGAGTGGCTGTGTGGGGCTTGGCTGGTGGCTGGGGTTAAATCACGACAGAGGTACCATTCAAATGAGTAAAATTTCAATAAGAGAAATAAAGTGGATGAAAGAGAGCTACTATTTGTAAAGTACATAATCCTTTGTTACTAGAAACACAGATCTCTCCCACTTAAAACAGAAAAATTATATCTTGGGCTAAGTTGTTATTCAGTGAGACAGATTGTTCTTCAAAAAAAATAGTAATATGTTTGTGAAGATGTGCAATTGCTCTGTGCCCACATAAAGAGAAAAGATTGCCTTGGGTACTATGGTGTCTCTTCTGGTCCCCACAATAATTACATTTTTCGTTTTCTTGGGGTTTTTTTTTGTTTTGTTTTGTTTTGTTTTGTTTGTTTGTTTGTTTGTTTTTTACTTACTTGTTGCTTCTTCTGTGTATATTTACAGGAACACAAGCACACACAAAAAGGCTCTGTACTACCATTTTCAAACAGTTTTCATTCATACATCAATCATTTGAAGTGTGGAAAAGTTGATGTCTGACAAGTATTAAATAGTATATTGAAGAGGGTGGAGACTCACCTACATGACTAAACATTATATCTTGTAGGTACATAGAACTGGCAAACATTTTGATGACCTGGTTTCACTCAGAAATTGGATACAGTACTTATTCCTGCACCACTGTAGCTGACTGTGCAAGGGCTTCTACTGCTAAGTTTGTTCAAAGTAAGCCAAATTAGTTTAAAAAAGATAGTTTAAAATATAAATGTTTAGAATGAATGTGTTTTACTTTTGTCTGAAATAGCCTAGGGAGTTCCCCCTCTTTTGCAGAAGTAAGGAGGTATAAGACACTGGTATGTTCCTGTTTTCACAAACCCTCTCTCGCCTGAGCTGCTGATCAAGATGGTAGTATTGTGAATAGGTTTAATATGCTCCACCATAACTTGCATGGCCATAGATTTTGCACATCAGATAAAATGGAAAGATAAAATTTGGGAGAAAATCCAAAATTTGATTTTATGACACACTGAATATTTCCATTAAAAAAAAAATTTGCAAACTTTTAAATAGTGTTAATAGTCCCTCTTCTCCTCTACCCCAACTCTTATCTGCCTGTTAAAAAACCCAGAACACCAGAGTCATAAAAATCAAACATTAAAAACTTTAGAAATGCCACAATTAGGGGTCTTTTTGCTCTCATGTGTTCACTTATTCCATTCACACTTGTATACTGGTGCTAGGAAACCAATCAATCAGTCAATCTTTAATACTGTCCTGTTTTCCTCACAAGGTCTCTGCTCCTCCCCACATACCTGAAATGATATTCAGTACAACTGGCTTCTTCCCAGTGTCAAAAAATGTTCCAGGTTTTTACTTAGCATACACTGTGCTTTCAAAGCAAAAGTCCAACATAAGGGAACACCAGAATTTACGGCAGGACCTATTTCTCCAACTTCCAAATCTACAGATGAAGATGTGGTTTGGTTTTGAAAGTCTGGCACCTTGTCCTCTTCTGTTCAGCTGGATCCAAAACCAGAGTAATTTCTTCCTTGAAAGAATCAGTTTTCACATTTGGGGTAGAACCTCCCATGCATAGGTGTTTTACAAGGGAATGAGGTCTTCATTCATTTAGAGTCCCCAAGCAGGTTCAGGAAAGCACAGATCCCAGGGGCTGAAAGTGCAGCTTTGAGCACATCACCTAGAGAGCCTTCAGGGCCTCCATTAGAACATCTCAATCTTCTTCACGGACTACAGAGAGAAGGAAACTTCTTCAGTACAGTCCAGTTCAGGCCCCTTACCAAAGGGATTCTGAAGAAGTTAGGCAGAAAAAATGGAAATGAGGTAGCTAAATTAGTTGTCCAAAAGTGGGTGCTCTGGATATATCTCCTCACAGTGCAATAACTCGTCAGGATTGATTTTGAATTTTGACTTTGGCTCTTAAAATGCCACTATGATGCACAATCCAAAGAACAAAATTTAAATTCCACAGCTATTGCTATAAACTCAGTCTGCACTACCTCAGAATACTCACAGGAGTGGTACACTCCCTGGTCCCAGGGGGTTCTAATCAGGCTAGCCCAGAACCCTGGGGGAGCAGGGAGACCGAGAACAAAGACAAAAGACTGAGGGAGCCCCTTTCCTTGGGCTGGGTTTTTGAGGTGTTTATTGGAACCTTGCCAGAAGAAAAAGGGAAGGAGTGGGTTTTGGATTGTCTTTTTGAATGCAGGGAGTGGGTGGGAGAGAGAAGGGGCCACTTCTTGCTTACGTGAGAGGGAAGGGAAAGGGGCCAAGCCAGGGGGTGGGAGGAATCATACAGGAAATATTGTGTTAGTACAGAGATAATAACGTCCAGTGCAGTACAAACCAACTGCTTTATGCATTACAACACAGGAGGAAGCAGAACTGTCCACTGTCTCATCCCTGTTCCTTCCAGGTCTCTTTCCATCTACTGATTTTGGCATCACAAGCTCTTGTGCTACTATAAGGTACAAAAAAACAGGAAAAGAAAATAAAAGTAGTGTTGAGCTCTTCATGATTTCCTGTATATGTTGATGCCTTCAGACGACAGCAGATATGTTCCTGTTGTCACAAGGAAGTGAAAAATTGAGACAGCACTAGGGTTGGAGTGTGAAAGGATGAAATGGAAGAGCCAGTGTAAATAATTTATGAAGTTATTATGACCTTCTTGACCATATATTGGCCTTCTTCACAATGAGGATGATGAAGCACTGGAACACATTGCCCACAGTTGTGAATGTCCCATTCCTGGAAGTGTTCAAGGCTAGGTTGGATGGGGCTTTGAGCAACCTATTCTAGTGGAAGGTGGCCCTATCCATGGCAGGGGGGTTGGAACTAGATGATCTTTATGGTCTCTTCCAACCCAAACTCTTCTATTATTCTATGATTTTCACACAGAAAATTCTTTATAAATAACAAGGAAATGCATTTCAGAGGCATTATCTGAGAAGGAATTCAGAAAGTTTCAGCAAACAAAAAGAATAACAAAAGGCCAGCACCCTATGCTATTGGCTAAAAGCATAGTTCAGCCATAAGGCTTCATAATAATAGAGTCATCCATTTAGTTAAGTGCTATGTCATGACTCATCAAATTCATGAAGCAGAAAATGCAAGGTAGAGTAGTATTTATAATCACCAAACAGCACAGTTCAAGTGAAATCAACACTGTATTGACTAAATATGTACACAAATCATACATATATGTAGTGTGTTTATCCAGTAATTAAAATCGAGGTCAAAGAAAAAATTATATAAGGTGACAAGCTATTCAGTGATAGTCTCCTGAACTTCTCTTCAGTCTTCAGGTTTATGCCTAGGAAGTAGAGAAGAGAGGAGAAATAAAAAAGAAATGCTTTTAATAGATAGGCAGTACAACTAGTAAAGGTTCAAGTTCCTGGCCTCATCACAGAACACTTGGATCTTACACATTAATACCTACTAACACAATTCTAGAGCTCTGGACAACTCTGGGCATGGTTCTGGGCAGCCTGCTCCATGTTAGTCCAGCTTAAGCAGGTGGGTTGTACCAGATGACTTCCAGAAATCTCTTCCAATCTTAACCATTGTATGATTTCATGATTTGATGATATGTGATTTTTTATCACTGTGCTAAATCTTTTATTGTGTTCTTACATGAAAAGCAAAGTACAGTGACTAAACATATGAGGTCATAGTCCTCCCCACTGAGGTCTACAGTAATACTGCTATTGCTTCAATACAGCTACAGTTCCATCCAGAGCTAAATTTGGTCTTTTATTGCAGAATTTAATGATATACTTGAAATATTTAGAAAGAAATGTAGTATTTCCCAGAGTTTAAGAGGAACAGATTAATTTTGGAAAATACTGGCAATAGTAGCAGCAAGACACCATCTTGATTTCATGGTACTTTTAACATTTTCCTCTACCACTCCCATTGATCAGAAATGCTAAGTCACACTAGAGGCTGATCTTGTACTTAACTTCAGTTAAGAAGTACGAGAGTAAGATTTTTCAGTCTACATTTGCTGAACCAGAAAATACAGTCACTTCAANCCATTGTATGATTTCATGATTTGATGATATGTGATTTTTTATCACTGTGCTAAATCTTTTATTGTGTTCTTACATGAAAAGCAAAGTACAGTGACTAAACATATGAGGTCATAGTCCTCCCCACTGAGGTCTACAATAATACTGCTATTGCTTCAATACAGCTACAGTTCCATCCAGAGCTAAATTTGGTCTTTTATTGCAGAATTTAATGATATACTTGAAATATTTAGAAAGAAATGTAGTATTTCCCAGAGTTTAAGAGGAACAGATTAATTTTGGAAAATACTGACAATAGTAGCAGCAAGACACCATCTTGATTTCATGGTACTTTTAACATTTTCCTCTACCACTCCCATTGATCAGAAATGCTAAGTCACACTAGAGGCTGATCTTGTACTTAACTTCAGTTAAGAAGTACGAGAGTAAGATTTTTCAGTCTACATTTGCTGAACCAGAAAATACAGTCACTTCAAAATACGACATAATCAATAGGTCAAGAATAGCATCAAGCTCCATTAGTAAACATGTATTAAGGAAGTACATGTGCATACAGTCTGTGAGTGGTATTGATGAAACTGTCCAACACCAATGGGATCTGATGTAGTCTGTAAGGGAGGAGGATAAAACATGTTTCAGTGCTCTGTGAGGAACACACTGAATTTCTGGCAGTGACTGTTGATGAATCTTGAAAGGTCTTTCAAAATCTTTTTCATAAATGCTTTTACACTGGCTCTTCCATTTCATCCTTTCACACTCCAACCCTAGTGCTGTCTCAGTTTTTCACTTCCTTGTGGCAACAGCAGCATTTCTACCGTCATCTGACAACATCAACATATACAGGAAAACACGAAGATCACAACGCTACTTTTGTTTTCTTTTCCTGTTTTTTTCTACCTTACAGTAACACGAAATGTATAAAGGCAACATTTTTAATTGACCTAAATGTATTCCTATCTGGTATTTTTATAGATGAGGTAGAAAGGTTTTTGTTATTTACATCACAGTAGGACACATATATATATATTTTTAACCCATAAGACAGTGGCATTGTCATCATGATATTTAACTTCTGTAACAGAACACAAAAAGAAAAGAGCAACAAAAATTTTAGCAAGAGAGAAACCCAGAGCAACAAATTTTTTCATGGTTAAGTTAGCACTGAGTTTAAAATTGTGGCAATCATGCTCCACTATCAAAACAGTATTTTCCGACAAAGAAAAGGCATTTTTATATTGTGTTTTATTTAGATTACAGGAAGCTTCAGGCTATGTCGTGGTGATACATAAAATAACTTAGTTTATCTACTAAAAAGACTTAGTTTATATTATCTCAGAAAAAAAAATTGCAAGCTGGTCTGGCATTATTAACAATGCTTCTAAATATCTATAAAGAAGCATGTTTTGAGTCTTCCCATAACAAAGAAGCATATTTTTGCATAGGTAGCATGAAATTTAGTGTGCTTGTAGTTGTGTTGTGTAGCCTTTGTATAAATGTATAACTTTCTATTTTTTTGTGTATCAGTCAATATAACCTCCATTTTGGTGACCTTCGTGAACCCTCTTCACATATGTAGCTTAGAATGCAGAAGATATTGGATTTTTTATTTTTCAGAGGAAGAGTAGAGGTGCAACAGTCTAAGAATCAGGCTTTAAAGGAATTCCCTGAGAAGGCAATAAGTGATATAAGTGTTCTCCATCAGAAAAGTTATGATTTTGTTTAGGAATACAGAATCATTGCCCACTCTGTACTTTTCTTTATCAGTGTGTTTTGTGTATTTTTTTTCCTTTCTTTAGTTTTTTTCCTTTTTCTCCCCCCTTTTTATTTTTTTTCTAAGAAGCAGCAGAATATATGAGCTATCTGCACCATTTTCTTCTGATAAATGACTGTGAAAAGATAGTCATTATCATTTGGTTATTTAAACTGCAGAAACACACTTATGTTTTCAATGTAAAACAATTTAAGCAGTGCACTGACTTCTATGTTCCAGCCTTTAATGAGCATTTGAGGAAAAAAACTGGAAATAAATTACGTACTTTTTAAAATTAACCAATTTTTAAAATTATGTATCTGCAGAACAGACACTAAAAAACTAATTGATGTTTTTTGGCTACCATAAGTGCTCCAAAAAGACAGTTTTTTATGAGATATTTATCACCTGCCAATCTATACATTCCACAGAATTAAAAAAAAATCTTGTACTATACAGAGAAAACCATATAATGCAGTTCAATTTTAGCAATAAAACAAGCACAACATTCAGCAAGGCTTTCATGCTGCTTATTTTTGAGTTGGAACTCTGCAGGCTAGAGGTTTACAGTACATGGATTTAATAAATGGGCAATAACAATTTAAAAAAAAAAAGAATAACATTATTTCCCGCCTAGTTCAGCCTTGAAAGAGGTATGTAAAAAGTTACGAAATATTGTTACGAAGATTACTGACTTATTGCATACGGACATTGAAAATGTAGTGTTGATTTGACACAGTGATATGCTGTCACATATATGTACCCCAACAAGATTTTTTTTTTTTACAGTGGTAAAAAAATCTTTTCTCCAGGAAAGAAGTCTCCCTACTTCACAACACAGTGATTAAGGGTTTAACTCACCTATATAATTTACTGCTGTCTATTCAGTGAACATTTTTATAGTTCCAAATTCAATACTTTCAGTAGGAAACAAATATTCACAATTTCCAAAAAAATAGCTAGTCATGGAGCTCACTGCAGCCCATGGAGGAAAGCATGATAGAGCATATCTCCACATAGTAGCCAATATAGGACCCCATACTGGAGCAAATTGACTATTTCCTGAAGGAACTATGAATTATGGAGAGCCCATGCTGGAGCAGGTTTACCCTGAAAGACTGTGGTCCATGGAGAGGATCCACACTGGAGCAGGGGAGAAATGTGAAGAGGAAGAATTAGGAGAGAAGAGCTGACTACAATCTCTGGCCTTTGGGGGTTGGAGCAAGTCAGGAGTCAGAAATGAAGAAGTGAAATTGAACCTGGGAATAAGGGGTGTGTGACATGACGTCTTCATTTTTTGTATTTGTTCCTTTCCATCCAATTTTATTTTAATTGTCAATGAATTATTTTTCCCCAAATCATGGCTGTTTTGCCTGTGATGGTAATCTGTAAGTGATGTCCTTGTCTTGACATTCTTTTTTCTAACTTTCTCTTCCTGTCCTGTTGAGATGGGCAGTGAGAGAACAGCTAGGTAGATGTCTGGTATTCAGCCAAGGTAAACAGACATGAGCAGTTTTCATAGCCTTTGCCAGGGGTGGATTTCTCTCTGGAGTCGGGACCCCAGTTACAAAAGAGATCCAGTCACCACATCATGACTTATCCCTAGTGTACTGAGAAAATAATTTGCTTTCTTGTTGCATGGGAACAGGGCTTGAAGACTTTCCCGCACACCCTTAAAGAAGCTTTATGGAAACAAGTGCATTACAAAAATGTGTGCACCTACATATTAAGAAGGAAATTTTTAGTGGACTGCTTAGCTCCCTGAACAAGAGAATCTCATTTTCTTTTGTTTCTGCTTAGGGATATCTCCTCTTACAGTTAGTGCTGCAGAACATAAAGCATTGTTTTTGATGAGATGTTAGACTTTAAAGGTTAAAAGAGAGACACTCTTTCCAAGTCAGAGGCTAACAAAATTCTAGACAAACCTACTGTCCTGGGTTACCTGGT
>VYZQ01044885.1:8273-24171 GCA_013400655.1 Mystacornis crossleyi
ATGCGTGTGTGCCTGAGGAAGAATAGTTCTTTTTATAAAAAGTATTTCATGTTTTCTTGGTATAAAATGTATGGTCATTATTCCTAAAAGACAAAAATTGCTTATTAAAAAGGCCAGAAAATAATAGCCTTTAAAACACCCTAATTGCAGCCTAGATTGGTTACTTTATAGAAATAATAAAGACATAATCATAACATGTATGCAATTTAATAGAGTGATTCACTGAACTTCTAGAATCATGGGGCTATAAGACAATAATGTTATGCTGTTTAGCCACATCTGTTGTCATTAATTTAACTCCCCCTGAATTATGTGGAAAGACAACCCCCTCAATTGCACTGGCTGGCTGAGCTGACTCCTGCTGATTTCAGTAGGAGTTGGACTTTGTCCTTAGCAAAACGTACAGTGGAATTTGAGACCAGGATTTGTTTCCAAAGTTTGAGAATGGGAACTTTTCTCCCACTTGGTCATAATTATAATGCAGGAGATGAAATTCTGTTTAAATCATGCCTTTCTCCAAAAGAACACGAAATGCAAGCAGTTGATTCCGTGATTTGGAACATTGGTGTCATTCTTACACTGTTGTATGTAAAGACACGTTGATTTACATTCCTTGATGAAGTAGGCCTTAATGAGGCAAATGGCTTATACTGAAAATGCAAATCTGAAATATTTTTGACACATAAGAATTTAGGAAATGTTCTCTAAGTAAATGTGCATCCACGGACTTCTTTTGTCTGTGTCAATACAGATACCACCTGTTGGATTGTGAACTTATTTATTACAAAAAGTCAGTCTTATCTATTAAGATCATACTAGAAAGTTTTGGCAGATACCACTTGTTTTTAAATGTAATGTGGGAGCTGGCCTTAAATAACATCAGCTGCTTAGTGGGAATTTTCCAAACTTTTTGTGGCATACAAAACATTAAAAGTATTAAAAACCCCAGAGGAAGATGTCAGTGATTTAGGGACCCAAACACGTAGTGATGGACTCAAACTTGCTCAAAGGTAGGAGCTCTGCCTCCTGAGGTTTACTGACCTTTAATGCAACTTCAGCTTCACTGGGATGTGCACTGCTGAGAGTTTGCCAATTTTCAGGCAAGGACACGAGTGCGTTTGTGCTGTGCGGCAGCCACACGTCCCCATAGGGATGTGCTGGTAAAATGACAGACACATCAAGTTTCTGTTTAATCAGAAAGAAATAGAACAGTCAGTCACTAAGTTGCTGCATCTAAGGAAATGTTTGTAATTTCGCTTAGGATGGCAAACTACTGTATCACATGGACGAATTTTCCACTGCAAAGGTAGCGTTGAACTCTGTACGTTTTTGATACAACCATGTGTATCTCAGTTGTTATCAAATAATCAAACAATTATAATCAGTTACATGAAGTTGTCTTGACCTTACTTCTTGTTGTGTAAATTGCTCTCCACAAAGCACACTCTCTCTTTCACATATAGGCTGTATTTTTCCAGTCAGTATGTGTATTTAATTTTTAAAGAGTATTTCAGAGAGAGATGAACTTCTGATATTCTAGAATCACTGCTCTACCCCTTTCATTAGAACAGAATTATCTTTGTGCAAAAATTCTGTCAAAAATACTGCACAGCTCTGTACCTGAATCTGTCTTCCAGATTCAGTTTTATATTTCTATTTCCAGGTCTGAAAACACTTAATTTCATCAGCAAAGGAAGGCAGCAGATAATTGTGGAGACCTCTGCATGTACTTTTAAAATGATACAAACATAAATTTAAAGCAGAAGCAGAAGAAGAAGGATAATGTTGCAAGAAGATGTGCAGTGGCAAAATAATAAACAAACATGCACAATTGTACTGGTAAAGACAGAGGCAATACAGGAACTATTCCAACTTCAGATGAATTACAGGTAGAAAACTAGAGGTGAACAAGAGGCCAATTTTCCCTCTACTTTTTTTGAGAGGTGAGGAAATCCTAAATCCTTCCACTAACTCTTCCTCACTCAAACTACCACCAGTGGGAGCCCAAAATTTAGAGGGGTACCACCATTCTGAGATGCAGATTTAGCTCATGAGGGATAGAAAGAATGGGATCATCTGGGGAAAAAATGCACTGCCAAGCACAACTGCAATGTCAGAGCATCAGTTAGAGAAGTGACCCACTTAGCTCTCCCCATCCTCAGCCAATTCTTTTTTTAAACCACCATACTACCCCTATTGTCAAAAGCCTGCAGCACTGTTAAAGTGCACAGCCTTGGTCACCAAAGGAATTTAAGCAGATCTTCACAGAAAGATGAAAATAAAATGAATAATGGGCAGAATTTGTGCCAGAAAGTTAAATTATTCTAACAGTTACATGCATTGATTCACATAAGAGAATATCAGTGTTTAATCTTGTTGAAATGAAACCATTTTATATAAAATCCATTCGTATAAAATTCCTAATAGGCACAAAATGGGCCAGGAAATATTTTCATTTGAAATTACCTTACATGGATGAATTATCATTCATTCATGTTAAAAATATAATTGAGAAAGAACATAGATCCATTATATGGTATAAGAAATATTCAAAATCTGTTATTTACAACATTTTGAGGGTTATATTCAGAAAGAGTTTGGGGATGGAGTTAAGGAAAAACAGCGACCATATTGACCATTATTGGCCATCCCACCTACTTCTAGTTATCCCTCAAGTTTTTGTTTTAAAATTATAACTCTGTAAATACCCATTACACTGTTATACACAACTCTTAATCAGCTATTGCTTAATCACTCGGGTACTTGTTAAACAATAANGAAACTTTTACGACTAACACTTAATCTCACTATCGTTCAAAACACAGCATATTCCAGTACCTCTGCCTGAGTCTGGATAAATGGGAAATATGTTTCAGTTTCTCCAAGCACTGAATCAAATCAGGGGGTATCTGAAGTCCTTCCTTGTCAATGGTTGTTCATTACATTCAGTTTTGTTTATTTTCTTATTTTTTTTTCTTTTCACTGCCACATCACTGATTTAGGAACTTCCATGGAAGGGAGAGTTTTGAAGGTAAATAAATGAAACATGTTTTCTGGAAACAGGTATTCAAGATATTATGGACTTTTTCACTCCTCAGCAATGTTGCATCCACATTCTGCAGGTCTTTAATCATCCACTGTTTTAGAATTTGCAGTAGGAGTTTTGTTGTCAATTGTACCACAGGAAATATATTTCCTCCCTATTTTGAAAAGAAAATTTGGTTCTAAGTATTATGTAAAACCCCCCCTCTCTTTAGCCTGAAGAAAAATGCATTGGGTTGGCAAGTACTCTGCTCCTGCAGTGCATGGATTGACTCCTCATTATTACCTGTCTTTCTTATTTTTCTCACTGTAAACAAAAGAATCAAACAAAATCAAAGCAAAACACCTGATGACTTCATTTCACTACTTTCCAGTTCTGGGGGAGAATAAGCCTTTGCAAATAGAGCCATTTATGTATAATCTAGAGTTAGAGCACCAGAAAACAATGAGGCAAATGAACAAATAGGTTAGCAGGTATTTTAATTTACTGGAATTTAATAGAGCCTATTTGAATAAGCAAATATATGTGCCTGAAGGCTTGTGGAATTAGGACATGCATCTTTAATTGGATAGATTTTCTCTAGTTTTAAATGTTTGCCCAGATATTTTCACTGAGTTCAGTTTTCCAGATTTCCATAAATGAGACCTGTGGTTAGTAACTTGCACAGTGTTTCTTCATAAATAAATTTTAGATCTGATTTCAAGTCTCCCTCCATCTACTGCGAGGTTTTTATATTATTAAGAACAGACTCCTGGACTTTTTATATCTTTAATAAAGGCAGATGAATAATTATATAAAAAGGTAAAATTCACTATAAAAAATGTAGTATCTTTGATCTGTTTCTCATTTCAGTGAAGACTGGGCTGGAAGAATAGCTCTGTGAATCCATTTTCAGTGCTAACATCCTGAGAATATCTTTATGAATAACTGCAAAGAAACATTTACATAATTAAAAAGCTTTTCCTGTAAGAAGGCATCTTTTCTGAAATGTATTCATGATTACTTCAATTGTGTTAAAATTTTTTTATATTAATCAAATAAGGAGTTATTCCTAAGTGGATACCAGTTGATATTTAAAATATACATATTTTTCTTTTCTCTGATTTGCCAGGCAAGCAACATGGTTGTATCAGCTTCCTTGCTGGCAAATTACACAGATGTGCTTTGCCATATTTGAAGCTTGTAATTTAGAAATTAATTTTTCACAAATATCAGTGCCACTATGGATCTGTTGTTCAGCTCCTGCTATGAAATGAAAAGGAATGAATCTTGTCAGAAGAAAATACCACATGGAAAATATTCTCAGAAACACATTAGTGATACTTACTTGGAATCAGTTTGATATAATGAACTCATTATATGTCCATATCTGAAACCTTAGACAGATCAATAAAGTGAACATAGGCTTTATGCTCTTGTTATGAAAAACAACATTACCATTTAGGGGCAACAACATGTTTTGCAAGTTAGAAAAGTGGAATATATTCATCAAGCTGACAGGAAGGGCAGAAAAACTATCCTCACTTGTTTTCCTATCTTTCCTTGTCCCATGATGTGCTTACAAGAATTCTTTTGAATGAATGAGCTTTAAAGCCCTTCCACTGGTTTTAGAATAGGTAAACATTACTGCAAAGTCCAGGCAATATCCAGGTGAAATTTGGATAAAAATAAACATAACACACCTTCAGCTTTCTGGTGTAGCTGAAATTCCAGAGGGTAACTTGAAGTTTTTGGTCTTTGGCTCTTCCCTGGTGCCAGTGTGTTCTCAGAAACTGGACAAAGAAACAAAAATCTTCTGTCTATATAAACACAAAAATAACTGTGGTTCAACATCATACATCAACATCTCATCTCCCCATGAAAATTAACTGTGAGAAGCCTGTGAAATCTCACAACTACAATCTCATTGTAGGCTTGAAAATACATGATACAAAATACATTTTCCCTAGTATATCACTGTATCTTTTTCTTCTATCAGTTTCTGGCCTGCAAAAGAAGCTTTCTTTTTGTTTTTACTGAAAGCACACTGTTCTGTCATTTCAAAAGTTCCACTGGATTGTGCATATCACACACAGGATCTATTTGATTTATATTTTCCTAGCCAGTCGATGCTTTCAGAGTGCTTTAGTACATGCTCATACTCTGGGGCTAAACACTGAACTGGGAACCAGTGATTCCCAACATTTACAGACACCATTCAAATTTCAAACACAAAGTCAGTGACTGAACTATTCAGAACAATTTCTGACAACCTGTCACACAAAACCAAGAACAAACAAATCCAAAACCAAACTCTACTCCACTTATTTTTAATATCTTCCCCAGTGCCTGTTTATATAATAGGCTTGAATTTTTAGTTGCATGCAGTTTTCAGTGGGGTTGAGTTTGACTTTCAGATCTCTGGAGCTTCAGCATTTTGAGGATAAACATCTCTTTGTTTTCCTGGTTCATTCATAAAGAGCATGAGGTGTTTCCTTGTCTCCTGTAGAGCTGAGAGATATATTTACATGTGTTTTTAAACTATCAAGTGCTGCAGTGCTTGTAATAAGCAAATTATTGCATCAAAGCTATTTTCAGTTTGTCTTGCAGCAGTCATTCAGAGGCTGTCATTTAAGAATTATTTTTTAAACAATTTTCATCCTTCTACAGATGTCAAAACCAAATGATCATTAAATAAAAAGAAGTTTCCATCCCACTATTGTGCTTCTTTCTATTAATACGACCCTAGCTGCGGCAGTGACGTGTGTAATGTTGAGAAACAATTAATGATGGTAACAGCAGTCTGGCACCAGCAAGAAAGACTTTGATAATTTTCTCTTTGTCTATACAGTGTCTGGCAGGAAATATAAATGGCAATTACACTGGGAAGCCTGTTAGAACTGACCTATTAATTTAGCTTTCAGAGTATTTTAAAGTATGCCTTTCTCTCAAAAACTATTTTCTGTGACCTCTGTTCAGCAAAATCTCAGCTGAGCTTCCCAAAGTAGAAACACCATCCTGTTTTCCTTGTTTCTAATGCTGGTGTTGTTTCACAGCAGTGGGAGACATTAAAAAGGCATGTTAATGCTCTACATTAGTTTGGTGCATTTTTCATATGTTGGCTTACAATGTTATGAAGGGAGAACCCCTCATGGCTACTGAGATTTACTCTATGGCTCAAGAAGCAAAGAACTCGACACCTTTTGACTCAGCTATTTATACAAAGTTCTCATGATAAATACTTTCAGCATTGGTTTTGCTGGTCTGCATTAACCAATTTTTAAGGATGGCCCTTCCTCATCCTCTTTTGTGGAGATTTAGAAACATTTAATAAAAGACAAATTGAAAAAAGATCCATATCCTGAGCATGAGCTTTAAGGACTCCCTGACCCTCAAATTACTGAACATATTAAACAGTAAAAAGTCACAAAAACCCCCAAAAGTGTCAGCTGCTTCCACCCTTCAAATTATTCTTGAAAGGGAAGAAGTCCCAAAGAAGACGAAGTGTTTAAAGCATTAATATGACATTAATTACAAAATTATATTTGTTCAAGCTGTAAGCCCAAATGAAAAGTATCTGCCATATCTTCTATCTACTTGTGTATCATCCCAATCATTGGCTCCTGTCTAAAACTTAGCACAACAGAAGTTTTGCAGAAGAAAAATGGTGCCAGGTTGTAACAAGTTGCTCCACAGAAGGGATTGCAATCCTCTGACTATCTGCTTTTGGCTGGAAGTTTCAGTTTTCAGGTTCAGTTTCTAGCTCCTCTAGAGAGTTAGAGAGCCCTTTGGGGCAGTGATGAGAGTCTGCAGTGCTTGATTCCTCAGACATGAATTTCTGTAACTCAGATCCTGCTCAAAAGGAGACAGGAATGTGTTAGGAGAATATATTAAGA
The DNA here is from genome assembly GCA_013400655.1 of Mystacornis crossleyi. Taxonomy (NCBI): domain Eukaryota; kingdom Metazoa; phylum Chordata; class Aves; order Passeriformes; family Timaliidae; genus Mystacornis; species Mystacornis crossleyi. Next base: position 15,192 of record VYZQ01044885.1, read on the forward strand.
CTGTAAAGAATTCAGGCATTACAGTAGCAAAAGAAGTAAAAATATCTTCAACTGCAGAAGGCTGTTGGCCTTCTCATTGGCCAAGAATATTTCAGTTTACTCTTTATGCTACAATACTTCTTTAATGATACTGCAGTGGAGAAAATTACTATGGGGAGTTGATTATACCGTATGGTGTTTTGTTTCTAAATGAAGATGTTTGGATTGCCAGCTCAAAGCACTGCAGTGCTGCTGAAATTCAACAGACAGCTACAGAGGAGCATATGGAGATGTCTTTTTACAAACTGAAAAAAATGTTGATTATTTATACTGCCTTGGAGAACAACTGATAGGTCAGAACCCTAATCAAAGAGGTGGTGCAGAAATACCACACGTCTTTCAAAATGACACCAGTTCCAGGGAGCACCTCCCAGTACTGATCATCAAAAGAATGGAAAGCAAGAATGATCATGAATTAGGTATCAAACCCCAGGCATCGATGCTAATGATGAAGACATTCTGAATTACAAGTACTGTACTGTACTGACGAGTTTTGAGTCAAGTCCTCATTGCCAGGTCATCTAAGCCCTTCTAAGTTATATATTAAATAATATAATTAACATCCACCAAAAAAACCCCAGCAATAAAAACAGGGCAACATATTCATTTCCTTCAACTTGTGGTATGAATTACATTTGAAAACCATAAAATTGTTGCGGAGTGGAAGATGAGGGGTGCCGCGACCTTCCTGAAAGCGTCTCCACGGGGTCTGGAACCGCTCCGGCAGAGCCGCTGCGCTCAGGCTGGTGAGATCGGCTGCCCCCACAGCTCCCGTCCTGCCCCGCTGGCTGAGCCCCCATGGCTGGGGGGCTCCCCGGAGGGAGCAGCTCAGAGGGGTCAGGCTCTCACAGGAGTGAAAGCAGCAGCATCCATCTCAGCCAGAGCAGCCAGGCACTCACACACACTCGCTGCGGGTGACAGAAGAGCCAGGAAGGATCTTTGGCGTGGTTGTTCCAAGAGAGGCTTTACTTCAATCACCTCATCCTGAAGAGAACCAGAAACCAAAGACAAGGTGGTGGAGGGGTTTGGCCTTTATAAAGGGAGTCGGTAGGGTGGGACAGAGCCGGGACCAGGGCAAGGGAACCAATAGGAATACTGCAGGGCAGGGACTAAGGTACGAGGGCTAACGGGGAAGCAGGGAAGGGAGAACATTCTAGGGTACAGACATATATGGGATAAAGGGGCAGGGAGAACAGCAAATCAATCAAAGGAACAGAACTGGGAGCATAGTGTGTCTTAGGAGAAGCCTGTCACTTAAGCCTGAAGGAGAATTCCCTGCCACAGTCCCCAATGGGCTGGGAGGTGATCCCAATATAAAATAACTGCAGACCCAAACAGGAAATATTCCCATTGCTGCACTAGTCCACAAAAATCTCAAAATTAGAGCACTTGAATTTGTATGAAACTTCTGCAGCAGGACAAAAGATGTGTTCGTCTGTAGGTTTGATTTTTTTAAGCACTGAAAAGAACTGTATACTGAACCAATTTCTTCTGTATTACATGCAGATAACTTAGTTGCAAGAGCAGTCTACTGCTTTCCAGATAATTTCTATATTTGTAGTGTTATATTTTATTAGTAAATACACAGTCCTTATAGAATTGGGCCAGAAGTCCTCCCTAAAACAAAAGCTGTCATTGGTTTGGCAAATGCAGTTTTGATTTATTCAACTAAGTGTATTAATAATGCCCAAAAATGTATTAGTTTTCTATTTAATTCAAGTATGATACCATCATTATCTTGGTTTATTTGTGTCCCAATATAAAATAATGAAATATACAAAAGAGAAGACACAGCACATTTGTGGGAAATGTAATCATTCCACAAGATAATTGGATTTGGATGCCGTTTTTCCAAACATTTTTAATATCCTATTTGAATAGGATCTGCTAGGCTGCACTAAGTGCAGAAACAGAAAGGAGCCAAAGTCTTATTGACTCTGTAGGATCAAGACTTTGCTATAAAGAGAGAAATGTCACCCTTCCAAGGGAAAAAATCAGACTTATCCTGGACTGTCTCGGAGAAGATTAGATTGATCAATTCTGGTAAATACATTTATTTAAACTTTGTAAGTACCACACAATCATTTCTATTTTACTGAATAAAAAAATTTAAATTTACATTAAAGTTTGATTTCTTGAATTTTGACCTTTATACAAGTTTTACCAAAACAGTCATTTGAGGAGGAATTGCCGTACACATCTTCCAATAAGTTCGTAAATACTCAAAGTTTTAAGCAATATAATAGTTTCTCTTTCCCTGCATTTTGCACCAGCTTGTCCATAAATCTCACTAAGGGCAGATATCTTAATTTCAAATCTTTGCCCAGCATAAGTATGAAAGATCTAGGTTATTGATTCTGATAAGACTACCAAGAGACTCCAAGTTGGTCTTTAACATGATGATATGTCCAGGTCAGAATTTCAGAAGGCTGAAAAACAAATTTACATGCAGGGGATCAGGACACATGCCATGAACTTCAGGTACTCTAGGTGGTAGCTGACTACATTTTGGTAGGCTGATGTTTAAAGTTTGGTGGTACAAGAGACATGGACACCTATTTTGATATTTGGAAAGTCCATTAGATGAGAAGCCAAAAGGCAGATATGATGGGATTTAATAATCTAATTCCATTGAGAGAGTCAATAAACTCTCATGTCCAGCATTCCTAAAGGGAAGCTTGTACACTTAAAAGGGCATTTCAGTTTTGAGACAGATAAAAATGCAGGTTTAAACCTGTATGACTCAGATGCATATTCCTATGTAGTTACAATCCCCAAGGACAGCTTACAGCAGTGTACCAAGAGCTGCTGTGAAATCCCACTCTGCTCTGTCTTTTTGTCACTATATTACTATCAGTACATAAATCAGTGATTTTGAACACTCGTATCATGATTTGTGGCATAGATTTATGAGTCATTTTTGAATAACAGGGCTTCAACTTACAAAGATCTTATCCCATGATGTGTTTTAAGAAGTTTCATAGTGCAATAGCCAAGTCTCTGGTAGCACATTTATAGCAAACAATCTGCTTTCATGGTGACTATTCCCAGTTCTGTCACTTAGCTGCAGAATGATCTGGAGCATGATTGTGCTTTGGATTCTTTAGGCATAAAACTGGACTGGAACATTTTTTCTTATGCCCCAGAAGTATTCTAAGACCTGTGAAAACTTTTCAAGTGTACACAAATGCATGTGTACAAAAATAGATACTGGCAGTTTCTCTAATTTCCCTCTCAGCCTCGGTCACTACAGAAACTATTCTCACACACTAATACCAGTAGTAGTGGTGACAGAATACATGAGGATGCTTTTATCCTCAGATTCAGCTGATGATCTACAAATATAAACCACTAAAAATGACAGAAGTGAAATATTTTTAATCCAGGTGCTGATGGGAGTGGGTGCGAAGGAGGGTACAGTTGGGATGGGAGTGATATAAAATCATGTACATTAAAGGAATATTTTACTGGTTGTTCACTAGAGAAACAGTGTTGAAATCTCTCACCATGTGGTGCAGAGTATATCAATGTGATGTTAGATATTGAAGCTCCCTCAGTCCTTCAGATGAATTTGTGTTTCTAATTTCATGGAGGGAATGAAAATTGATCAGCAAAGATGAGTTATGTACGCTGCAACTACACCATAATTCAACATTTGTTATCATTTGCTATTTCAGGATCCCTATATGCATTTCTATGGAAGGAGTTCCCTGTTCCTTTAGAGAGTCTTTGAATAGATGCAGAACAATATTCAATAATAAATACTAAATATATTAGAACATTCAACCAAACATTCCTAGTAACTGCAGTTTCTGGTAATAAATTTATAATATTTAACTCTAGCTTAGCACATTTCATTAGGAAGTATATAAACTTATCACAGCAAATGGCAAAATTCTTGCTCTCGTTCCAGCAGATTGAGGCATTAAGCAGTGACATTCACTGAGCTGCAAACAAGCTGCTTGAACCCGGTTGGCTCCTCTGTCACCCAAGCCCCCAGCAAGGCTTCAGAGGTAAGACCAAGTATCAGAATGGAGTAAGATCCACTCAAAAGGAGATCTGGGGGTTTATAGAGTACAAAAAATCAAGAGAATTAAGACAACAGTGAGAAAAAGCAGTACAAAGAAAGAGAGGTATTAAGAGTTGGTGAAGCAGATCAACGAGTGAATGTTAATGATTAATCTTGCATATGATAAGGCTTAGGAAGCAATCCACTCACCACACAACCTAACTGTGCCACTAATCCATGCTAATGGTGATAATACCCCCAAGCCAAGATATGTATGGTTTATTATATTTTGTTTAGACATGCTACTGAGAGAGTCCCTGCCATAAAGGGCTTGCAGTCAAAAGCAATGAAACAAAAACTACCCATAATATCTGATATAGATAAGCTGAAAGGAAGAGTGTCAACATGACAATGTGATAGCATCAGTGCATGCACCAAGAGTTCTGCATTCATTCTAAGAGAAGTTACAGTCTCTCCCTGCAGATTTGAGTTCTATTTCTTTTTTTTTTTTTTGTCTAGTGAGGAAAACATAAACCAAGCTTTTACACTAGGGATGATTTTGTTCAAACATTAACTTAGCTAGCATACTGTGGGAAAGCCATATAGGAAATTTGTTGTTTTTAACATAATTTTGGGTCAGTAAGCTTCTTTGATTACAAAATGGGAAATGTTCCAGAACTGCAATAGAAAATCTTCCACTATCATCGTTTTTCTACAGCTCATGCCAGCAATTATATTTTGGCATATGAGCTCAATTCTAATTGATGACAATTTGGATGCCCCAGGAAAACAGAGGTAAAGATATCCTCTCAGGTCATTGTAGTTTTCCCCTGTAAATTTTAGAAGTACTTATGACAGCTGGCTAAATTGTGCCTATGTCCTTCACTTCAAGAAGTGATATTTGTCAGACTTTCCCTTTTGACTGCTCGAGCAGCCCATTTTAGGGATGTTTTACCTCATGCACCTTTGTGACGCTTATTCCTTATGCTGATATTTATCCAGGATCTTTCATAAGTGCAAGTTCCGTTTTCACATTAACATTATGATTCAACATAGCTGGCTCTGTCCAAGGAAGCATGCCAAGCTACATAAATCCAAAATCCTTTGGAAAGTACATGGACAGACAAGGAAAAATAAAAATTCCAGCTGCTCAGTGAGAGTGTTTTCTGACAGCTATTGCATGTCCTTCAGAAAAGGACTGGTAGTAACTACCACTTTCCTGTCTCATTTCAACACCTCAGTGGAGACATCTGAGACTTCACAAAGAGATAAATGGAGCATTAACTAATGTCCCCGTTGAGCAGACATTATTTGACATTACTGTAAATTTACTTGCTAAAGAAGCGCTTTAAAAAAATGCATAGAAGCACTGTTCCTATGCAGCCCAAAGCTCATCCCAAGAACTGCAGTTTAGAGAGGACTAGAAAGGGCAACTCTCACTCCCCTTGTGCCCAGGCAGCCAAGTACCGTGGTCACTTCAAAGGACAAGGACTCATTTCAAGAGAGATGCAGTATTCCTTCAGGCAGGGGACCAAAATTGTCCATAAATGGATCTACATATGACAGATTTTTGTATAAGCATCCCCAGAGCTGTTGGCTGAGCATTGCAAACATCTTGCTCGATCACTCATTTTTTCTGCTGAAACATTTTTTTCATTCATACCTTTTCTATTATATTATATAGATCTCTGTCTAATCTATCTATTTAAAACACTGTGTGTGCTGTCCTGCCTGAGATTTGATTGTGTAAGGTAATTTTAGATTGGAAGAGTATTCTAATATTTATTTTCATCAGGATTCCAATCAAGGGTTCTTTTTAAAATATACTGAGAACCTAAATTCCCATGCTGTTTACAATACAACAATAAGGTGTTATCTGGGGCATCCCAAAATTATTGTTCATTCACATGTTAGCTATGTTACTTTAGGTTGCTTTTAGGTGTCTATTACCAACATTCACTTTTTCAAATGACTGCAATTTTAAAGTTCTCAGCAAAGAGAATAGCTGTTGTTTTCACACTACAAAGAAAAGCCCCAAAAAACAACAACAAAAAACCCCCACCAAAACCAACAAAAAACTACCTAAAATAAAATAAAACAGAAAATGAGATGTGAAATAACCAAATACCAAGAATGTTTTTTTGTTTGTTTGTTTTTTTGCTTCTCATTTTCCTTGTTTCCATTTTTAATTCTTCAGAATAAAATCACACTTGAACACATTCACTTTCATGTCTGTACAATTTTGGGTTTTTTCTATGTTTTCTGCTGTTTTAATAATATTTCTAAAAACTATTTATGACTAGAAATAGGTACAATGCAGGCATTTGATTCCTGGTACTGTTTATAAAAAGCCCAAAACCACCAGCTCTAACAACCGTGTACTGATTTCCACGTAAATCAGATCAGTTTGCAATACCCATCTGAGTTGCATCCTTGAGAAATGGCTCTCATCCAGTGCAGAATTTTATTTACTGAAACCAATCTTTCACATTCACTACCTAAATTTTTATAAGAAAATATATTTTCAGTGAGGAACCATTTACCTACTGCAACTATGAATGTTAACATGCAGGAACTTCTGAAGTCATGGAGTAACACAGTCCTTCCCTCTCACCCCTCAGTCTTTTTTGCCAGAAACTATTAGGCTTGAGTTTATTTAACTTTAAGTCATCGTTCAAAAAAATCTCATATCCATTGCTCCCTTTTCACACAGAAATTGCTTGTGCCTTAAAATTGTAGTGCATCAGTCCATGGTCGGGGATGTGACTGTCAGAAAGTGTCATCTAGGTACAATGAAAGAAAAACAAATTGGAAAAGAAAGACTTTGGGTTAGTTCTGCATCCTGGAGGTAAATTTCTGGCCCCACTGAACACAGTGCTCCTAAACTCAGAGGCTTTTAAGATATCTAAGACCTAACTCAAAATAAAATCACAGAATAGGTAGCACAAGGGAAAGGAAAGGAGGGAAGAAGGGAAGAAGAGAGAGAGAGGCAGGAATAGAAAGCCAGGGAGAAAGGAAAAGAAGTTGTGCTATAGGTGAAAGTAAGAAAGCAGAAAGTGTCTGTCTATAATTTAGACCTAAATGTCTGCACCCAGAGAAGGGATGTTGATCTGCAGAACCTCAAAGCACAGCCTGAAATCAGAATGCAGCAAAGTTCTCTGGAAGTTACTGCCAGAGTGTTTGCAAGCAGAAGAGGAAAAGGCAGCTTTAGAGCAATAACCAAGAAATTACCTGCCCTTAGGACACGAGAGCAAAGTCAGGGAACTGAATGACTCAGAGCCTCTCATGTGCGAGGGAGCAGGGACCAGTGCTAGGGATGTCAGCAGGGCCTCCGGAGCCCAAGGCTGGAGGCTGCACCTTCAGTCACTTCGGTGAGGCCACAGAAAGTTGCTGCTCTTCCTAAATGAAGCAGAATAAGAGAAAGCGAGCAATTACTTTAAGCAGAAAGAGAGAAATGTAGCTTTTTTAATCAAATTGGAAAGAATGAGGCCCTTTGAATATTATTTATTTTTACCACGCTACAGCAATTTCCCAACCTCATGGCTTGAATACTGTTGGGTATTTCAGGCTCAATACACTTGAAATACAGATAATACACTTTATTTCTGCATCATGCTGAAACAAACATATTCCTACACCATCCTTCAACAGAGCAACATTTCTTGACAGAAAACTATTCCATTATAAATGTAAGCCTTCTTAAATATTTTCCTGTGCAACCATTCCTCTTTCAGTGTAAGAACAGTTGTTCTGAATAAGGCTGACAAGGCTCCTGTTGAATTTAATAAATGTTTTCCTAGACTACAACAAGTTCTCTTTTTGATATTTGCATAATCCTTGCTTTGCTGCCCACACATTTGCTAAATAGAGGCAAGCCATAGTCCTTTTCAGGCATATTTTAGAAACATGGATTTATGTTAAAAACCAGCTAGCATACTAGCTGGAGACTAGGAAGTTATATTATGTATTACAATAAAGGAACGCAAAAAATAGTATTTGGTCATGTAAATCTTCAAGTTCATCATAAGCCCTTGTATTCAACATCATTAGAAAAGCAGAAGTCTAAGACACTGATTCTACAAGTTATTCCACATAGAAGAGCCCAAAGGTCTCAATAAAGCTCTGTGGGACTACCCATAGATATTTGGTTACAGCAGGATTCGACTTATTTTTCCCAAATAAATTAAATAAGATGCAGATTTCCTTTTCTTTGTCTCTTTGTCTTTTCTTCTTTTTCTGAAAAAAATAAAAATAAATCCAAGCTCTATCATTTCTTATGTTAAAGCAAAACCAGACCTAAGCTCCCCAGATTGCTTCCACTCTTCCACTGCCTTTTCCTCTAATAATTTAGATGTGACAGAGACCAATATATCCTTCATGTCAAATACATGTTACTTACAAACATATATCAGCAAAAATGTATTGTTCTTTCCCCTTATTTCCACATGTCATAATTTAATTTTTTCATACATACAAAAAACCCTTTACATTTGCAACAAGCCAAGTTACATCAGCTGCTGATGGGGGTTGACCAAGTTCAGTCACAAAAGTTAGATACCAAGACAGTTCCTTTCCAGTGCTGCTGCTGCTGAGATAAAAGATAAAAGATGCTGATGTTTGATATTATCTGACTTTCAAAACCACACTCTTAGCAGCATAATTAATGTCAGGTGGTGGTGCCAGACTACTAGCAACATGTGAAAAATATAAAATCAATTCTTTTTGGGGTACTTTTGAATAAGATAAATGAGAACTCCTTTTCCACTATTAATTGCTAATTGGAATTATATTTCTTACAGAAAGTCTATGCAATCCATAAAAAGCATAAGAGATTCTCTCGGTGCTGCCCTCCCCTGTAATTGATGAGACACCTGTAACATCAGAGAAAATCAAAATATCTGGAATATTTGTTTCTCTACACTATCTTGCCAA
>VYZQ01044885.1:24371-34852 GCA_013400655.1 Mystacornis crossleyi
TTAAGCAGAGGATGCTGCTTGTTCTTCTCATTGCAATGAAACATACCTGCATATAATTGTTATGTAACTGTTTTAATAGTCAATCCAAAAGGAAAAAGAGAGCCTTAGGAGTGCAAAACAGCTGCCAGCTGCTCTTGCACCAGCCTGCTGAAGCTCCTACTAATGCATTTTGGGTCCATAAAAAGTACAAAGCTAGTGTGGCAAATACCAATATCCTTATAGGAACTTTTGCAATATTTATCTTCTTTTTCCTCATGGCCTTTAGTGGAATTTGCAGAAAAATTATGAGATAACCCACTTCTTTAAAATAANTATTTTTCCCAAATAAATTAAATAAGATGCAGATTTCCTTTTCTTTGTCTCTTTGTCTTTTCTTCTTTTTCTGAAAAAAATAAAAATAAATCCAAGCTCTATCATTTCTTATGTTAAAGCAAAACCAGACCTAAGCTCCCCAGATTGCTTCCACTCTTCCACTGCCTTTTCCTCTAATAATTTAGATGTGACAGAGACCAATATATCCTTCATGTCAAATACATGTTACTTACAAACATATATCAGCAAAAATGTATTGTTCTTTCCCCTTATTTCCACATGTCATAATTTAATTTTTTCATACATACAAAAAACCCTTTACATTTGCAACAAGCCAAGTTACATCAGCTGCTGATGGGGGTTGACCAAGTTCAGTCACAAAAGTTAGATACCAAGACAGTTCCTTTCCAGTGCTGCTGCTGAGATAAAAGATAAAAGATGCTGATGTTTGATATTATCTGACTTTCAAAACCACACTCTTAGCAGCATAATTAATGTCAGGTGGTGGTGCCAGACTACTAGCAACATGTGAAAAATATAAAATCAATTCTTTTTGGGGTACTTTTGAATAAGATAAATGAGAACTCCTTTTCCACTATTAATTGCTAATTGGAATTATATTTCTTACAGAAAGTCTATGCAATCCATAAAAAGCATAAGAGATTCTCTCGGTGCTGCCCTCCCCTGTAATTGATGAGACACCTGTAACATCAGAGAAAATCAAAATATCTGGAATATTTGTTTCTCTACACTATCTGGCCAACACTTTCACAGCCTGCCATTTCTTTAAAATTCAGGGGTTGCTTCACAGACAAGAGAGGTTTTGGGGAGGAAAAAGCCCCTTTCTTCATGAAGACCTAAAACAAAGGGGCCCCTTATGATTATTAAGCANGCGCAAATTTCCAGACTTCATAACACTGGAAAAAAAGCTTGAAAATACAATACAAAAATAATATGAAGGCTCAGTCAATTTCTAAAGTTCTCAGCATACACTGACAAATCAAGATTTCTTTTCCTTCTGTTTATCACTCAGATGATTTTTTTCTTGACTCTTAAAAAATTTCTATTTACTGCTGTGCAGCTAAATAAAATGGTGTTAGCAATATTAATGGCATTAAACGGGGAGTATTTTTGTAGCAGTGAACTACAACAATTTAAACAATTAGAGATGGAAGACATTGAAATAACCCACTTAGATTCCTTATTTGTTTTGTTGGTTTTTTTTCTAATTTCATTCAGAAGGAAGCACAGCTCTTTCAAAACGATATCCTGAGAAGAATGATGATCTGTGTAGACAGGAGAAGACAAAAAAACTGCAACCTCGCTGAAGGAGACTGAAAGGAGGTGAGATGTTTTGACCCAGACCTCTATAACTGAGTTCAGGCTTTTGGAATCTAAAACGCAGCTCACAGGTGAAAGGGCCAAGTGTATTTTCTCTCCTAGTTAATCAAATATAGATCCTATCAAAATTATATAGCCATAAAGCAGGTTCTACACACATATGTACTTTCTGAATCAGCCTAGAATTTAATGAGCCAGTAATTAGAAGCCAAACTGAGTGATCTTTCATCTCCTGCTATTAGTACTGTTTGCTTCCTTTTAGCATGTTGTTCATTCTCTTCTTCTGAATATCAAGTGGGTTTTATTTTTATTTTTTAATTCTCTCAGATAAATTACATGTGTCTAATCCACTTAGATAATTCAGAGCTAAGATTTTTCCAGATTTGACCTTTGCAAAGGTCTCTTTGCCATCTGTTTTTATATTTAATTAACATTTTCTTTTCCTCCTTGCAGCAATCTCTCGAAGAATGAAATAAATGACTATAATTATCACTATCAGTTTGCCCTTATTTGATCTCCTGACCACAGAATCACGTTCTGGTGATTACACAGTATTTCCACTGTGGACCAGACATTAGACATCATAGCTGTTATGTCTATTAATCTTGATAAAAAATGGATAATAGATTTTCCCCCTCTCTCCAGGTAAACTTTTCATACATAGCAGAAAAAAACATTTTATGGTCATTTCTTCTCTTTTTCTTGTTCTTGTGGTACTTTCCTCACATCTTTTTGTTAATAAAAACAATTTGGAAGTATTTAGATATTATTTTGAGCAGCTCCACTGCTGGTGGCACATCATTTCTAATAGCTAAATGTGATTTAAAGTAATACAAACACAGACTTAATATCAGAGATTAGACTGGGCATTTCAATCTTCAGCAGCTGACTAACAGAATGGAAATCTGCTGCTGGGAGGTATGTCACACTTTATGGCAATTCTCTGCACAGCAGTTGAAGTATAATATAATAATTCTAAACAAAAAACCCAGGGCCCAAAGTCCATTTCTCTCACTAGTTAATAACATTATTTCATGTATTTCAGGCAATGGGGTTTTTTGGTGTTTTTTTTTTTTTTTTTCCTCTTAAGATATTTTCATTTCAGGACAAATTTGTCCCTGCCTGGATTTCTAGGGCATCACTTCATCTTGAGATAATTTGGGGCAGTATATGACTAGATAACAGTGTACAACTGGAGCAGAATTGTCTGCCATAATAGAAATCATTCCTCTGTAACAGGAATGTAGTGAAAAGAGTGGAGGAAGGACCAAAGGAGGGAGTTTATACATCTACACCCCTTGGGCAGCCTGTGCTCACTCACAGGGAGCTGCCAATAGAAACATCTCAGCTGGAGTTTGTGCAGGATGGTGTCTCTCTTCCAGGTTGTCCAAGCTACCAGTGAAAACTGGATCTCATTCTCTCCATTTTTTTACAGAAGTCTCTGCATGAAGCCTGATTATTTGCTCACTGTTCAGTAACAGGATGAATTTAATCTTTTTAGCACAAATCTCAAAAAATATTGTGTTATTTTTAAAAAGTGCATAATTTGCTTCCTAATTTTTTCAGAAGATCATGCATACAGGATTAATATTGTTCTAATTAGCCAAGCATATGAACTCCTACCTCCTGAAAGAAGATTTCAAAACTTTATATGCAATATTACCATCCCATAAGTTGAGATTCTTCATATTTTAACTTCCAGTGGATGCCTTTGGTCTCCATGGAAACTGATCCAAGGAGGTTTGAAATGTTACATATTATTTAATATATCTTATAGTCACACAAATATTGCCAGAAGATCTGTCATATCTGTTCAAGTGTAAAGTACCAAGAGAGTTAAATAAAGGAATACATTAAATTGAAACTCATTGTAGCCCATCACTGTTGACACCACTGGCCTTGAAAGATTTTCAGTGAGGCTTCTGAGAACAATCTTGAGAAATCAATAATCTCATCAGAAAATGCACCAATTATTGTAGTCAACAAGCTCATAATAAATCATGCCATTCTATAATTATGCCGTTGAAGTTTGGACAGACTTTAAACAATTAATTCTTCACTTGTCAGTCAAAATTAAAAAGTAGTAATATTTACTGGGATTTATGAAGCTATTCTTTGATTTCTAACAAAAGTTATACACTTAAAATCTATAAAGATACTTTGGTGATCAAGGAAATAAAAATACATGACAGATACTCCTATTTCTTCAGTTTTCACAAAATAGAGCATTTCATAACCAAATTGCTATAAAATAAGTTGGTTTAAAGGAAAAATAAAATTATACAACTACATTTAAAAATTCTACTGAAGATAAGAATAGAAATTGTTCAAAACATTTCACCAAATTTTTTTTTTTCTGGATTTAAAACACCTTCTACTGAAAACTTTGTAATTATGGTACCAATTGCTACATGAGGCTCGGCTTCTGTGATGAAAGACAAGCATTTTATCATGGGAATTAGATAGGCGAATACGTGCAGATGAATTGTTTGTGGATGGTTGTGCCTTTTGGAGAGCTCCCAGTTTCTGTCCTTGCTGGGGAGTGACCCTGTACGTGTGCAGAACACCCAGTGACTTGTGAGAGCATCAGTGACCCCTGGCCAGTGACTGACCTGCCATGTCAGCTTCTCACTAAACCTCCCTGGCCCCCTGTCAGCACTGAAGTTTAAAAATGTGAAAATAAGGGGACTGTCATTGAATAACCCACTCCTTTTCTCAGCTGAACTATACTTGGGTCAAGCAAATTGTCAGGGAAAAGGCCCACCCTGCTGTCAATGTGAGACTCTAAAGCAGCTCCTGTCAGACCCTTTAATGAAAGGCTGAGGAAATACAAAGCATCTTCCTTTCTCTGTAGCACAAAGAATGGCACAATTGATCTTTTCATGGAAATGAGAAACTGCAAGTAAAGACTTTTACCTGCCTCATTTTTAAATATTGACACACAAAAAAATTCTAAAGATTGCACTAATTTGTTTCAAGATCTTCTTTGAGAACATTTCTTCCCAAAGAACCAGAGATGATATAAATGTATTGCAACTGAAATTGGGACTTTAGTGGGGAGAGAGAAATAAAAGAATATCCCAAACAAAGGTTTGAAGAAATGCACAGTCAGGAAAGTGCCTACACAGCAAGACTGCAGCACGCACAAACTCAATTGCAGCTAGCACTGAAAAAAATAGCGCAGGAGACAGAGTGCTGTGAGCTCTAGATGTTCATGGAAGACCCTTGGTAGGTAATTGTGCTGCTGCCTCCTCTTTTCTCTCTTTCTGCTACATAACACTTCTTAGCAATTAAAACTCTGCCTGCCATCTCATTCAAAACGAGAGCTTGGCTTTGAGAATGTTTCTGGCAAACACAGCTCAGGGGATGAGTGAACTACAGAGGAGAATCATAAGGTGCTNAAACGAGAGCTTGCCTGCTGGACCTCATCATCTGTCACTTTCTAGTCCTGGCTCGGACACAGAGGTGTGGGCTTCTGTCTGGATAGTGCATGTGACACTTTGGCCCCCTTTTCCTCAAGCTGGGAAGTCCTGCTGCTGTAAAGGTTGTGACCCAGAGCATCTTCTTAGGGACACTTGCCTCCTGTGCCTTTCGACCAGGGTAGGGAGCACATTTCTTGTGCGTGCAGGGAGAGAGGACTGCGAGGCGGGAGAGCACTCCTGACAGGGACCTGCTATGCACATAAAGAACCTCTTTGGTACTTTGCCCAAGTCCCCATCTTTGGGGACAGAGACTCATTTCATGTAGCTTTCTTTAGAGCATGGGGACTGCAGATATTTCTCACATCATGATTTAACACTTAGGAAGAATTAATTTCCCTCCTTTATTGGTTATCACTAGTGCTGCAGTGAAAACAGACCAGATAATATTCACCTTAATTATAGCAAGCACTACAACAGCAGCAGCAGCACCCACTAAGGAGTCAATATACCTGTGAGATTGATTCTTTGCCTTGTACTGTGCTTAAAACATTAACAGTAGAAGTTCAGCATAGAAGACTTCTCTGGGATTAATGACTGACTGGGTTAATGGCCTGCAACTCAGTTGTTATTGCTTAATAATGATGCTTAACATTCATGTAGTTCTTTTCTTTAAAGGATCTTAAATATTAAGTATCAGTTTTCATTCAGTGCATTTATATTCCAAGTATCCCAAAGTGGCAGTAGAAAGCTGTGGGCAAGGGCAATACCTATTATGTGCTTAGCAATAGTGCAGAGGTTTGAAAATGAGTTTAGTAGCACTGATGAGAGATGTACTCTCTGCACAACTACTGCAATGGATTAACAAACCCACATATTTATTTCACCAGCCCATTCAGAAGGGAGGACAAAGTAAACAATAGTCCAAGCACAGCAGACTCCTGAAGATTCTTTTTTCAGTATTTCACTGCCCTTGCAAACACCTTCATATAAAATTATGATTTTCTTAAGGAAGCTATTGCAGGGATGACCAGATCCTCACAAACTAGAGTGCAGTCATCTTTTTCTGACTGAGTGATAAGTACCCTCAACCTCAGACTCCTAATAAAGGGTTTGGCAAGAATAGTGAGAAATCACCTATTCACATCCATGTATATCTATCATTTGTAGCAGTAAATGCTTTATCATTACCAGCAAAGATCAAATATTAATTATTCCACATTTTAGATCATCTGTGGAATTAGATTCACCACATCAAAGACAGTATGTCCCAGAAAGGTGTGTTGGGTTCACAGTAAAACCTCATTGTGCACGTCACTGCCAGATGTCCTATAGCTGAACTATAGGACAAAATGAGGCAACTCAGCACTATAACAAGGAAACAACCATTTAGAGGAAAAGACTGGTTTTGATCATTGCCTAGGTCAAGATTTTCCTTTGTCTTCATACTTCACTATAGATTATATTATATTTGCACTATTTTCACACAGGCCCAGCATACAACACGTTTAATACAGGTACATGGCCAACCTCTGTCACTCATATTTTCTGAAAATACTAGTGTGGCATTTAATCTTGGATTCAGTTTGACACAAAAAACTTTGAATCCGAAAATACAGAATAATTTCTGCTGACTTCAGTGAGCACTTTGGGACGGCCAAATTTATCTGTTTTCTCTCAACACTTGAGGCTAAGAATTTGGAGTTGCAGTGTTGCTTGGAAAAGATATCTGAACCTTCAGATCTTCCCAATATCATGTTAGGAAAGAGACTATGGAAGAAAATCGCTTTTGCATGAAGAACAATATTGGTAAGAATGAATATTCTTAAAATAAAACTTTAAAAAGCTGATTTTTAGGAATGGGCTTCAGAATGTTTGTTCTTCTCAGTAGGAAGTCTGTATGAACTAAAACAAACAGCACGAAGCTGTATCAGGGATGTTTAGGCTGGGTATTCGGAAAAGGTTTTTCACCCAGAGGGTGGTTGGGAACTGGAACACGACAAGAGTTCAAGGTCTCTTTGAACAATGCTCTCAGGCACGGGTTGGGATTCTGAAGGCTTTGATGGTCCTTGTGGGTTCCTTCCAGCTCAGGATACTCTGTCATTCTATAAACAAAACGAGAGGTTTTGCCAGTCAAAAGGCGAATCAGTTCCATAGATACGGTACAAAAACTGCAACAGCTGGTTAGAGAGGGGTTGCTCTGGGCTCTGCAAGTGAAGCACAAAACCACTGAGAAGTTGAAATTTCCTTACCAGACCTGAGCTTGCCATACAGAGAGGTACAGCAGCAGCTCGGGCTCTCTGCAGCTGTTGCAAGGAGATGAGCTCTGGGGCCCATCCCACTCTTCTGTTTCCATTTACAGGTTGGTCAGTGCACAGCGGAGGGCTCTCATTTTCTCACTCTATCACTTTTACCAACACCATGCAGATTACAGAAACACATAACAGCATTAAATAGCATTCTCTGAATTCTCCTGGAAGAAATTTTCCAATGTTTTTAATGCAGAATGTTTCAGAAAGGCTTTGAAAAGGGAAAAACAGTTGATCTTTCAAAAAAAAAAAAAAAAAAAAAAAAAAAGTTGGATTTGCTTGTAGTTCTCAGNAAATTCTGACTTTAAAAGAGTACTTTTGAAGGTAATAACTCCTGAGTGCAGCCAGTAGAATAGCTTTTTTTATATATAGGAAGATAACTAAGTTTTAAATAATCAATTGTAGAAATCTTCTGGGAAGATCTGATTTCAAAATGTAATTCTCCTAGCCTATGCTCTTTAACTCACTATATATCACCATAGATCCCATCCTTATTGACTGAGATAGGAGGCCTGCAGGGCTTGTTAAAAATCTATAAAATATATTTAAGAGTTTCAGCTTTGGCATTTGGTAGAAGTAACCTGACATCAGCTAACCTGAAGAACTTCATCTGTGCAAATAAAAAAAAATTCACTGAAGGTCTAGATTTTCAGAAAGGAACTTGAAATTTTTTTTTTTAAATCTTCTTGGCCACAGCATAAAATGAAACATATCAACACATTTTCAACATTCGTTTTTTCCCCCTGAAAGTTTACTCCATAATATTATCTCTTCAGTGGCATAACTTTATGAGTGGATAATCTTCAGTCTTGGCAAACATTTCACTATGAACCTTCCCAAAAGGTTCACATTAGGAGGAACAGCTGCACTACCTTTCTAGAACAGGTTAGTAACAGATGCATCACAGTTTCCATTAATTACCGGTACTACACAGAGTAAAAACAGTTTTATATTTTTGGGCCCTGGTTCAACATTTAAAAGTAACACACAAGATACTGTTGAATAAACACTCTATTCCAGACATGTTTAGATTTTTTGTTTGTTTGTTTCTGGTGTTTGTTTTATTTTGCGGTTTTTTCCTACATTTATTCATATCAATATTGACAGAGTTTAGCATAGCTTGAGATGTCATATTTTTTGTTGATTCCAGAATATTTAGGCAGGCATAATGAAATCTAAGCAATCCAGTCTTTGGTTTCAAACTCAAAAACCCCTTCTGTAAACATTAAAATTGTGCAGGTCTCAAAAGTCTACCAAGGATTCCCCTGGTAAACAGACTCCATACTACAAAAACTCCTTGTGCTCAGCCTGTTATATCCTGGGATTTTACTTATTCCAAAGGAAAGAATCAGGGTCAGAATCAAGCACTTAGTCAGGCAAGCAAGAAGGTGCCTTTCCTTCTCATTGTTATTAAGCTAGATCACCTGCTTTTAAGTATTGCTATCCACGACTTTATTCCCTATTTGTTTGTTGGAGGACTGCTACATAGTTTTTGCCCCTTTTTTGTTTCCCACTCCTCTCTGCTGCCCTCTTCCTCTAATCTGAAGGTCACAGATATAAAACCTGCATCTGAATTTGAAACGGAAATCCTGTCCTTATTACTTTGCTTCTCAAAAGTAGTTGATTGAAAGGGTGATCTGAAGATAGAGGTGATGTGCAGTGCACTGTATTTTTTCTATGAAATTTGAAGAGAATACCTTTAGTTATTACCAATTGACAAAGGAAATGTTGTGTACTGCAAAGCAAAAGCTATATCACAAGATAGCATTTATGTCAAAACACTGATAGAGTATTTTAATTAAATGTATAAGGAGATGTATGATAAGAGGGGAAAACCCATCTAGGCATTTCAGCCAGGTCTCTTCAGCTACTTTCATTGTGTAATGTTAGCAAAAAGGTTGCAGGGCTAAGAATTAACCTTTGATCTAACAGCACTGTGTTACTGAGAGACTTAAGAGGCTCAGAGCAATTCCTTTCCTCTCCTGTGAACCTATGCAAAGGACAAAGTCCCAGTAATTTTTTTGTATGCTCAATAAAACACAACAAAATGTCACATCATTCTTCCCCTGGTGGAATGATCTTACTGAGGACACAAGAGTTTATTTACTTTTTACAAAGAATATGTCAAAAATACAGCCTACACCCAGTAAGCATCACATCACAGACATTTATAAGCAAACATTCTGCAGAATAAGCTGATGAAATTCCCAGCTCTAATTTGTACATATGAATTCAGCTGTTGGTACCTTAACAGAACTCGAAGGGAAAGGTGGATTAGAAGTTAAGGCTTTGCCTTCAGACTTCATTCTTCAGGCTGCTATTGGCCTCTTGGGCATCTTTGGACAAAAATCTTCTGACCCTTTAACTCAAGGATGTTGGCATAACCACATTAATGTAGGGGCTAATGGCTTTCATCTTTTTTGGAAGATATGTGCTTCCATTAAATCATATCACATTTTATTTTCCCTTTCAGGCTGTTGTAGGCAAGTGTCAGGTTACAGAATTGAAAGTGTATCAGAAAAAAAACAACCAACCAATCCATTACAGAAATCTCGTTCAACAATTACACGCTACTAATGGCACTAAGGGTATTCCCAATTAAAGGATATTTACTGAAAATTGGTTATTCTATTAACTAAAGGTAAGTAGTTCTAATAAAAATGTGGGGGTTTTTTATTAAGAGCAACCAGCAATTACTTCAGTTTAATTGGTGTTATTTTGAGCTCAGTGTTTTGCAGAGTTTTCACCTTCTGCTCCTTTAAAGCCAGCATGTTCTACCAATTTACAAAAGAGAATGAAATGTGAGGTGTGAACTCACACACAGAAAGAGCAAACCACAACGAGTACAAAAAACCCTACTGAGCACTGAATTCTAACAGCTGCATTTGTAATACATGTATGACACAAAAATAGGCAACTGATAAAGACTTTTCTTTTGCTTGAGAAGTCAAATCAGTTAAGTGGTCTCACACAGTTTGACAACTGTTGTTAAGGAAGGGTTAAGGAAACTTCCCAGCCTGAACATGCAGGAGCCACTCTGGCAGACACCCTCAGAGTGTCACTGCTGGGACCAAAGTCCCTTCACAGCAGTGGCTCCAGT
>VYZQ01044885.1:69629-92785 GCA_013400655.1 Mystacornis crossleyi
GTTGGTTGGTTTGGTTTTGACTATATTTATGAAAAAAAAAAAAACGTATAAATTAATTTCTTCCTCCCAAACCTCCCGTCCCAAGTCCTCATTCAGATAATTACAGGTTTTGAGTAATCTTCACTCTGAACTTCTACATTCCAAGGACATGAATTCAAGGATACTGGCAAAGTGTGATAAAGATTATGTAAAGCCTAAGTATTCAAAAGGTTAAGCATAAACAGGTATTTGGCATTACAGGTTGGATCCATATTCATGTCTCCACAAAATGCTTCTTTGAAAGTGAAATGAGAAATTAAAGAATGCATACATTGCTTGTTTGCTATCTCTTGCAATAGCAGCTTAAATGATTACTGCTGGAAAACTTAAAGAAATGCTTTTGCAATATTCATAATATTGTCCCCCATGCACCCCTGGGTGCAGAGGACTGAAACTATTCAAATGGTTTTTAAAGCTTTTTCTTCCCCTGTTTATTCTGAGCCTCACCTTCAGAGTATTTGGACTTGGGTGGAAAACTTTGGACAGGAACATGCTGGGTGTTTGTTTTTAAAGCAATTTTTTCCATTCTTTTTTACTGTTAAATTTCTGCTGTCTCTTGCCACATCATCCTGTTAGATTCTGCTCCAAGCAGTTTGGATTTATACTGTACTGTAAATCCGAGTTGCTGGTGTACTATCCTATTGTTGATGATTTGATAATGGGTATAATGGATTATTTAGTGTGTGTATACAAAAAAAGAGAGTGGAAATGAGATAAGGGAATGTGTTGCTTCTACTGTTTTGAGGAGTTTTTTCTCCTGTTATGCTGATGTGGGATTTGATGGAGTGCTAAACTGTGCAAAGATTAAGGTTTCACAAGCTGAATTGATCTTTATTAGAAGTGTGTTCTAATCTTTCCTACATGTCTTATCAGAAAGGATTTGCCTTAAACCCAAAAATCCAGAAATGAAACTCAAGGGAACTGACCTTCATGGTTGCAGGTGAAGAATGTTTGGAGAGGAGCTCAAAGAGCTGGAATTTGTCCTCTCTGGACATAGCCCAGCCATGTGTCCTGGCAGCCCAGAAAGCCAAATAAATCTCAGGCTGCCTCAGAAAGAGTGAGTAGAAGTTAGAGGGAGGGGGTCCTCCCCCTTTACTCTGCTCTTGAGACCCCACCTGGCATCCCCAACACAAGGATATGGACTTGTTGGAGCAGTTCCAGAGGAAGACATGAAGATGATCAATGAGGTTGGAGAACCTCTCATATGAAGACAGACTGGAAGAGTTGGGGTTGTTCAGCCTGGAGAAGGCTCCAGGGAGACTTTATACATCTTCCAGTACCTAAAGGGGCACCAAGAGAGCTTGAGAAGGACGTTTTACAAGGGCATGGAGTGATAGACAAGAGGGAATGACTTCAAACTGAAAGAAAGTAGGTTTAGATTGGATATTGGGAAGAAATTCTTTATTGTGACAGTGGGGAGGCACCAGAACAGGTTGCCGAGAGAAGTTGTGGAGATATGGTAGAGATATTTGATCTATGTGAAGCTCCAGCAAAGCAGAATAACTCACCAATAATGTGAACTGAGGTGGTGTTAATTTTCTTTAGAAAAGGCTGACAATAAAGGGAAATGTCTTCATTCTGGATTCTGTATTTAAAGAAGGGTATGCCTGCTTCAATTACGTGTCTGTGAGCCCTCATCAGAATAAAAGACAAATTAGGTGCCCTGCAATGTACATTCAAAGATCATTTAGGGCCATCAGCAATCCCATTGAAGCTGATGAATATTTGCTGTTGACTCCAGTGGGAGTAAGAGAAGGGGACCTGTGTAATTTATAGTGAGATTTTTATTGGGAAAATTTCCTTTCATCTCAGTGCAATTACATTGATCCAGACATTTGATTGTAGCATACTCTAT
This sequence comes from Mystacornis crossleyi, assembly GCA_013400655.1. Classification (NCBI taxonomy): domain Eukaryota; kingdom Metazoa; phylum Chordata; class Aves; order Passeriformes; family Timaliidae; genus Mystacornis; species Mystacornis crossleyi. Next base: position 71,524 of record VYZQ01044885.1, read on the forward strand.
TAATGACTAGATGACCTCAGCAAAGATTTTTATACCATTTTGACTTCAAAAATGTCATTTTATATAACCTCTAATGTCTCCACTATTTTGTTCTTCTACAAATGTTCTGGAGTATGAGAGAAATCAGTTACAATGACCTTTTTGCCCTGTGGTTCTCATCTGCTTAATACTATTGTATTTGGAAGGAAACAAGACAAATTTAGAAATTGAAATAGTGTTGTGTCTCTGTTTTTTCATGAGAAGGACTCTCATTCATCTTTATGCAGTCTCTGATAGATTTCATAGTTATGATAACCTTTATTTATTTAGCTATTCCTACAGATCTATCATAACAGTAATGTCCCAAACAAACCTTTGTATTCTGACTTGTTAATTGTTACTGTTGTGATATTGCTTTACTGGGTTTATAAACTAACCCTGTAACAGCATAGGAAAATTGTGGCTTGTTAATTAGCAACTTTCTTCTAAGAAGATGTGTTTTAAAGCAGAATTTGTTCAAGGGAGTAACTTTAAACCATTCTTCAGGTTAAAGTATTATGTGGAAAGGTTTGCTTTGGATTATTGTGCCATTTTACAGGATATCGACTTAAAGCTGTTGTTAGGTTGGTGAATGGCATAACACTGGTATCTGCATGAGACATGAATCCTGGTCTTGCTAACAGAAATTGTTTAATTTCTGAAACCTTCATTTGAAGTAATAAATAGTGTATCATACTCCTTTTCATTAAATATTCCTTTTAGGTAGCTAGGAAATATTTTTTATGTTCATGTTGAGTGAAGAACAAGGAATTTTGGTGCATATCTCTACAAACTAATTGTGGTAAGACATTTGCAGTTTTGACTGGAGAAGAATGGATTCAGAGATTAAATTTGCATGCGTAACGTGATGCTCTTGGACAGAAACAAATCAATCTACCTGTGGCAAGATTTTCACCAGATAATAATGTAATTTTTTCCTTCCACTTGTTCATATTTAAGTTAATCATAGTAGTTGAAAATATTAGATAATGCTGTAATTTTAATGTTCTGCCTGACCTTCCACCCTTCCTAAGACAGAAAGGCCATTTCATTTTTTAAATGAACATTTTGAAGGAATAACACCTTTGGGATTAACAACTTGGAGGACATGTAAAGGGTAGTGTAGGTGTCAGAAAGGTGTTTGTTGTCCAAAGTAACGTTAAATGATCCAAGAAGAAACCAAATTCAAATTGTGATTAAACTGAATTAATTGAAATTGGTTATTTGTGTGCCAGACATCCCACTGAACATTTGGAAGCTGTGGTAAATATGGCCCATTATGAGCCATTGTTGCAGTCAGATGCAACCTTCCCGAGGACAATTGTGCCAGTGGGAAAGAATAGGGAAGGCTCTTTGCACAGGTTTTTCCAGAGGTGTTTATTTTTCAACCCAGCCAGCCGCCAGGCTGGGAGCAAAGACCAAGACTCGTGGGAAAACTCCAGTGCAAAACTGGAATCACCGGGGCGGGGAAAACATTTGGGACCAACAGGGAACAGGGCTTGGGTGTCAGACAGCAGCAGGGAGAAACCTGTGTGTCCAGGGCATGCTCCCCACACAGGGTCCCATCTTCCCAGGGGGACAGGGGGGGCCCACAGGGAAGGAACCCCCACAAGCCCTGTAGTAAATATGGCTTAAAAGAGTAGGATGCTTGTCTGCTAGCTGACCTATTTCCTTTGGAGGAGGACTCTATACTATGGAATTTGGTTTTCAAGTCTCATCTGTTAATTTGGGAAGTTCTAACAATGTCATGATCTCAAAACCAAAAAAAAAAAAAAAGAAAGCTGTGAGTGTGTGACTGCCAGTGGCTCCTGGATGCTTGGAAATGGAAGTCCCCTTAATATTATGACAATCCAGCTATGATTTAACTCTAGCTTCTATAATGTCATAGTGGTTTTCCTTAATAAAGATAAGGTCTTGGATCCACTGTATAGTGTAAAATATCTCCTGGAGATCAGTTTAATTACACTCGTATAAAATGCAGTTAAACAGCTGTGGTGAAGCTTGTTATTACTGCCACATATTAATGTTTCCAGGCCTCCTCCTCATACGGAAGAGCCAACTTTCAGTTGGAGTTATTACATTCCAAATGTTTACTTAGCATAAAATCCACCCCTGTGAAGGATTGCTTGGATATGACAGATGGTGTATTCTGAAATATGTAAAAACAGTTTGGAGCAGAATTAATTTGTTTTAAAAAAAAGCTCCACCTTTTTATCTTTTAAGTGATTGGCAGATTTTTTGTCTGTTTTTTTGTTCTTCAGAATTTTTAAGGTTTTAACACAGTTCTCTCTACTTCTTTCCCTTCTTGTCTGACAGTATTAATCCTTGCCATTCACTGGTTTTTCTCCCCTACTATTGAGCATAGTTCTGATTGGATTTTTTTTTTTTTTTTTTTTAATTTAGCTTGTGGACAGTCTAAATAATTTCTTGGGCTGTATCTAAATTCTATACCAAATTAAATATGCCAGACTGGAGAGACTGGAGAGAATTGGTGTGGGAAGGTATCTCAAGGTGCTCTCCTTCTCTAATGGGAAATAAAAGGAGAAATAATTTACTGCTTGTGGAACATGGGAAAACTTACTGTGAAAAAGAGATGGTCTAATGGATCAAATAGTGGTTAAACTCAGCATATATCATTTGAGCTTCAGCTTCCAAGTTTATATTTTTATATTATATATGAAGGAGGAACCAGGTGAGACTCAGTAATATTTTTCAAAATAAACAGTTATTCTAAGACAGCAAGATTAGAAACTGGAACTCATATTTTATTAGATTATCACAGCTATAGTAACACTGTAATTGAACAGACTCTTGTTTATTTGAAGATGTATTTGATTTGCATGTGGAACTAGCACTTGTATTGAATAAAGTAAGCACTTATCTAGTGAGTTTTTATTGCTAGTACATAATCCTCGACAATGTCACATAATAACTCAGCTCACTCATTTATTTTTGACACGTAGGCCCTCCTCCAAAGCTTTGTGCCACACTGAGGTCTCTTGTTGCAAAGTATGTCCAGCACATATTTCCATGAAGTAAAAGTCTGTCTGTAGGTCTGGATTTGTCCAGTTACTGTGTAAGGCACTAGGGATATTTCCGTGTGTTTTTTGCAGCTGCTCTGTTGCTAAACTGTGGGTTGACAAATCTCAATAAATAATTGTGAGTGTTCAATGATATTGCAGTTCCACCATTAGACTCTGACTCTTAAACAAGCATATATATCTGCTATACCTTATAATAAGGTGTTATTTGAAGAGTTTAATCTGTGATTAGGAGATATTAATAATAAATAGTATCTCCCAATAGGGTACACAGGTCATTAATTACATAAGCTGTGGCTGTAGCTTAGTCTCATAAATCACTAACTCCTACAGCCTTTCTTTTAAATGTATATGCAGTGTGATATTTATAAAACAAACAAGAATACTTAAAACATCAGTTAATCATCTAACCACTTATAAATGAACGTTTAATCCAAAAGAAGCCTGATAAATCTTCCTCCATTGTTTTGTTCATAACACCATTATGATTTCTCATTTTCTGTAACACCTCTTGCTGGATGTTGTAGAGAAGTCTTGCATGATTTGACTCAGCCTCTTGCAGACCTGGGAATATAACGACTGAGCTCACTCTTTGGAGAGTGTTTTGCTGTTACTTTTATTCTTTTTTTTGTAACTCATTCTTACTGGTTATGGAATGTATTTCTAGAATTGAACTGCTTTTAAGGAGGTTATTTGGGTTATTTTACTCAAGGAAAATATTTTGACTGAAAATAGATGGAATTCAAACTTTTATTGTTAATACTCAAAATGGACTGCATGAAAGTTTTTTGTCACCCATGCCAAGGGCCGAGTCCTGCCCCTGGGTCACAACAACCCCTGCAGCTCCAGGCTGGGGCAGAGGGGCTGCAAAGTGTCCGGTGGGAAGGGCCCTGGGGGTGCTGCTCAACAGCAGCTGAACAGGAGCCAGGTGTGCCCAGGGGGGCAAGAGGCCACTGGCACCCGGCCTGTCCCAGCCATGGTGTGGCAGCAGGACCAGGACAGTGACCATTCCCCTGACTGGGCACTGGTGAGGCCACTCCTCAAATCCTGTGTCCAGCTCTGGGCCCCTCACAACAAGACAGACATTGAGGGGCTGGGGCGTGTCCAGAGAAGGGAATGGAGCTGGGGAAGGGGCTGGGGGACAAGTCTGAGGAGCAGTTGATGGAGCTCAGCCTGGAGAAAAGGAGTTTCTAAATTATTGTCACTAATTCCTTAGAAGATGTGCTATATTAAATCTTAATAATCATAAAAGAGAATGTGCACAAAAAAATAAAAAGAAAGCAATTCGTTGTAATTTGTAAAACTGCCTTATGCCATTCTGGGCCTGGTTTTCACTCAAATGGTAAAAAAATTCCATCTCGTTCTCATTGCTGAGTGCTGTTGTACATTTAGATCCTAAACCCAAAATCTGCCAATATTCATAAATTCATGTGAACCAGAGCACTGATATGAGAGAGTGTATAACAATGCTAGCCATGTTCAAGATGATGCAAAGTTATACCATCCCCAGTGCAGAACAGAGATAATGAAGCAAATTCTGTTTCTGCCCTGGAGTGGTTCTCTAGCCTGAGCTCAGAGGTCGTGACGTGGCAGGTTACAGGGCTGATTCAGAGTCAGCAAGGGGAAGTCCCAATTACTTTTAGCACTTGAGATTAAAGCACTTGTTTCAGTGCTCAGTTATTTCAAGACCTAACTGAGGAAAGCAGCTTTCTGCCTAAGGACTCTGAGCTGAGGTCCTACTCTGTTTTTGAAGGTACTGCTTATAGATTACCTTAAGTGCAAAGTATTAAGTCTAAAAGTTCTGCTCTGAGCATTTGTGAAATTCCTCTGCTGGCATATTGCTATCATCTGCATCCCAAAATAATCTCATTAGTATATAATGTACCATGTGCATGAATGATATTTCAATATCCTGTCTTTTTTAGCGTATAATGTATACCCATCACTGGATTTGTGCACACTCTACAATGATACACTCATTTCTGAATAGCCTTTTTTGAATGATGTTTCCAGCAGACCCTGCATAAACAGTGAGCTGAAGAGTGGCCCCAGGGCAAAGTGCTGTGATATAATATCAGTGTGCCCGTGTTCAGACATTTAGCCAGTGAGTGATGAGAGATTTAAAGGCGTTTTGTATTTCCCTGCTGAAAGATTTGAGCAGACGAGAGGGGGAAGTTTAGGCAATCCAAACTATGTTGCCCTAATCTCTGGAGAGCAGGGGAAACCTGCTAGTAGTCAAGCTCCACTAGGAAAGACTCAGGTTCCTTAGCCAGACCAACTGTTTTCTTGAGATATTAATAATAAAGTCACTTTTCCACTTTGTGCTCATATCCATCTTTGGAAGTTAAGGACTCTGAGCCTTTGAAGAGTGCTGAAGGAGTGGATCACTCCCTCAAACAGAGCAAACAGATCTCATCATGCATTTTGGTGTTGTAGAGTATCGTCCCAAAGATTCCCCTTCCCAGGAAACACATCAGGGAACACAGCTCTTTTTTCTGTCTACCAGTGCTGAGCTGCCTTTTTTTGCCCACGTTAAATGTTAACAGACAGACTTATCCTGGGCTGGCTCCCTGCTGTTCATGCAGGCCCCAGGTAGTGGCACTTGGGAAGAGAAAGCCTCTGTGTGCTCCTCTGTCAGCCTTTTGCTAACACTGCTGCACTAAAATGAATTACTTGTCTTGTCTTTCTAGGAAGGTCATGCAATAGTTTTTCTTTATTGAGATGATCTAATCTGAATTGTGTGCACTCTTTTGAGGAAGCTTGGTCAGGCTGAACAGCATGACAGGGTAGCAAGTGCTTTTAGATTGAAATCACCATCTCTCTCTTGTAATAAAAAGAAAAACCAAATAAAAAAACCACATTTTGTCATGATGACAATGACCAGCAGCTCTGCTGGTTTTCACTGTCATTTCAAGCCTTTATTCTCTTTGTAACTCCTGACTATAAATCATCTTCAATGCTTGCTGTACACAGCACATGTCAGGACATATAAACTGCTGATTATTAAACTGTTTTCCCCAGTCCCATTCTCTGTGAAAGGCTGCTGTCTGATGCCTCTGGTTTAGTAAAATATTTTCCTGTCAACAGGAAATTATTCCCCCTTTTGTATAGAGAGAAGATGAGATTACTTTGTCATATTCATGTAATACTGTATTCTTCTGGGGCATTCTATAGCTCATTGAACTTTGTGCAGCACAATAATATTTGATCCAAAGAAAATAAATCAGCTTCAAGCTATTAGTCTAAGATAGTGCTAAGAAGGGAGAAGGGAATTTCCTGCATCATACAAGGTATTCTTGTGTGTTTTGCTGCTGTAATGAGGATTAGAAACAAAACACTATTTCAGCAGCAGGTGTCCTGGCTTCCCCCTGTTACATCCCATCCCTGGCTTCCCCCCATTACATCAGAACCAGTGGTGTCCTGGCTTCCCCCTGTTACATCCCATCCAGGAAGAGCTCTTCAGCTATGGGGTGATGGAATGCAGATGCTGAACAGGAACCGGGTTGAAAAAAACAAACTCTTCAATTTTCCCACACTTATTTGTAATTTTTCACTTTTTTGCTCTTCTCTACCCTGCTCCTCATTACCGACTTCTTTTCCTCCTTATTTGCTTCAGTCAAGAGTCTTCACTACATAGACTCACTGCCTCATCCATACTCTCCCCACAGATTATTGTTTGTATTTTATGAGAAAATTGGTAGAATATGGCATGACTCACTTCTTACAATAAGTGTAGACATTTTTATTTTGCTGCTGGGTCTCCCTGCTTGTATTTTGGACATTAGATCAGTTGAATTCACTTACTACTGATAAAGCCTCAAAAATTTCAGCAGTATTTGTTGCTTTCTTCAGAGTAGGAGAAGAATCGGGATCAAGAGGTCCATCTTGATGTTCTTTCTTCCTCAAGTGCCCCCCCTGCATTGTCAATAAAGCCAAAGATGTCCACTGTATATATGCTCCCTCTACACTTTGAAATTCTTAACTAGGAATTTCTATTATTGAGACTTTTTTTTCTCAATATTGATGTTGTGAGTGTCTGCAGTGTTCTGCTTTTGCAGCAACTGAAAAATCCAAGTTCAGGGTAGAGCTGGAAAGGTGTTAGGGAATCATTCTTGAAGGTATTTATATGCCCTGGGCTTGATTTATTTCATTTGGACCATTCTAACTGAGAACAACACTGACAGAGTGAGAAGAGAATCAGGCCAAAAGATGCCAATTTACATTTTCAGCTTCAGAGCAAAGCACGGAAGTACTCTTCCAGGCAAATGTTAATAAGCTTTTGGTCTTTAAAAATGTAAATAATTTATTGAACTTCTACTGCATTTGCCATGTTTCGGAAGAGCAAACATTAAAAACTCTGCAATATGAAATAATTCCAGAGCAGTGAAAATGGATGCAACCGTGAATAAAAGCAGTGTTTTGACCATAAATTAATAATGATGCTGCCTGTAATTATTAAATGCAAATCAAAACATGAAGTATATTTTTCACTTCAAATTTAATTTTAAAAAGGAAGCTTCAGATGATAGACTTTGCTTACCTCCAACTTTCTGCTAAATCATGACTTCAGTTGCCAATATTATTGAAAGATACAATGGCTGGCAGAATTTGGTCTGTTATTATTTCTAGTGAAATGTCCTTGAACTAAACAACTCTCCTCAACTTCCATCTGAAAGCATGAGCCCTTGTGCCATTTCAGTGCTTGAGTTCTTATTATAACACTATTTATTCTCTAGGTGTGATCATATTTAAAAGGGTGAAAGAAAGTGGGGGAAGCCAATCTCATTTCACTAATGTAGAAGTAAAATTTGTCTCTTTAGCCCTGTGAAATCTGACTTGTACCTGCTGCTGTGTGCCAAGACAAGTCAGGGTGATGGGGAGCTCTGAGCTGTCTTTTCCAGCTCTCACTAAAATGAAATTGAGTGGACCAAATGTTACAACATCAAATCTCCCTCAAGTTTGGCTTTTGGCTTTTGTTACTATTATATCCAGAACTGTTAGTGCACTATTTATAAGTAACTTCTCATTTCAAATATTCGATATGGAACTGACACTTTATTCATATGAATTGGTGGGCCATTTTATTGTGAAGATTTTCAACTCTTTCTAGTGTCACATTTTTGTAATACAAATTTGATGTAGTAAAGTGCAATTGTTAGTTTTTCATCTCTTTTCAAGAGAATTGTTTCGTCTTTCTCCTTTGTCATGTCCATCTTATTGGCTTTCTAGTAGCAGTCATCTGTGATACTTGTGTGGTGTGTGATGCATCAGCACAGAAGCACAGGAATGCAAAGTGCCAGATTCCTAAAGGAATCCTGGACTAAAAGTGAAAAAAACCCTGAATTTAGGCTCATTTTGAAAAACTGGATTACTGTCCAGCTATAGACTATGGGTTCTGCATTATTCCCATTTAAATTAAAGCTCTCATGTTTTAGTTCTGTGTAATCAGGCCTGTAGGATTTTATGTGCTGGAGACTTCTCCCCTTTTATCACCCATATCTGCTTATGGTCACAAAGGATGAAGAAGAGAGGGGATAGTCAGCAGTGCAAGAAACATAAGTAGCTTAATTGGGTGTTGCTAAAAGTCCTGCTGTCTCTTGTTAGAGTTTACGCACAGCTGGGGTTTATTACAGTTTAATCATTCCATCCTAGATATTTCTGAAGAAAAACATTGTATAATAAAAATTTTAGTACATAGAAATTGTCTTAAGCATAGTTGTGACTTACAGACTGTAAATGTACAAGTTAGGAAAAACTTTCCATTGTATCAAAACATTCCAATTCTTCAAAATTGTGGGTTTGGTTTAATCTGCTTCCTCTTTGGTGATGTCCTCTAGCAGGCTGCCAAGTCTGGAAAATATCAATCTTATAAACCATCATTTGGCTGAGAAAGGTGATCTGACCTTAAATTATACACCTGGGACTTATAGGATTTAGACTTAGTTCTGGTTTCCTTTTTGAGACTGCAAGACTTTCATTACAATTTGGAAGATATTTTTCTCTAGAAATTACTGTTTAATTTAATATGCTTGCAGAAAACTCTTGTTAGCAAATACTATTTTCATGATTGTGGATGGAGTTTAGATTTGGGGTTTTTGCAGTCAGATATTTTTAAATTATTCAGAGCAATATCTTCAAATAGAAATAAACCTTCTTATTCATATCTCTTCACTAACAAGACTGATGTGTGCTACTCAGCCAGGCATTTACTTGTATTTACTCCACTTGATGCAGTTGGTTTAATTTAAATGTGATAAAATATTGATTATATCTGTAAACATGTCCAGGAAAGAAAATGGGCATGTTCAGCAAGAGTTATCTTCCATAAGACTGTGCTAAAGGAGATTAATTTTATTTCAACTGAGAAGCAATTCTAACTGTTTTCTAAACCTTTTCCAAAACCTTTTTTCTTTCAAAGAATAAGAGTGTACTTGCACCTTTTCCAGTTTTTGGGGAAATATCTGGATATTTGGATATTTGGATACAAATATGTTGTAGCAAGAACTTTTCTTGCTTCTCTCCTGTCCTGTGTGAAACTTTTCTTTCTCACAGAAGCTATCAGTAGAGTTTTTGTAAACTGTGAAGACCTGCAAATTGTTTATAGTACAGTAGAAAGATATTACAACAATGGATGTTTTAGGGTTTGAGCCAAACATCCCAAAGGAGTGGCTGATCCTTTAACCAATTAGGCTATGAAGAAAAGAGGTCTATAAAAGAGTTGTGAAATAATTAAATAAATCAGTCTTGCTGCACATTTCCTGCTTTCTGGATCTCTCTCTCCTCCCTCCTACTACTGTGGGATAGACAACAAATACCTATATTTCTAAACATATTCAATTCTTTTGGGCGTGTGAATAAATATATTTTATAGTATTTTTTCTTGTTTCCAACACCAATTGCTCTGTTAGTAACTTACCCTTTGAGAAGAACTTAGAAATAATAAAGCATTATTTTACAAGTGGAATACCTAGAAATGATATTTCATCTAAAGTCTGACTACTGTAACTTAGCTTTGATCCTAATGTGCTATTGTAAATGTAAATTTATTCCTAAAGAGAACTTAGTTTAACTGTAAGTAAAGTTATGAATATATTTTTCTGAAGTATACTGAATATAATGCAGTGTATAATTTAGTTTAAAACGACAATTTAATAATTTTTTTTTCCTGGTAGACTGAACATGTAGTCACCATGTAGTTTATGATTTAAAAATTTTATTCTACAATAGAAGATTAATATTTATGTATGTATTATTTTAAGCCAGGGACCATATTTAAGCTGGATATTGACTCACAGAATCTCTGTAGGTCTCACATAAGAAACTTGCTGTGACAGTATTTCTCCTTTTGTGCTAGAAGAGGGTGCAGGTTTGTGTGGGTGTGTGATCAGTGCTGTGAGTATCTGGAGGTTTGGGGTGCTGCTGTCCCTGAGGAGACACCTGCCCACAGCTGCTGACTGCCTCCTGCCCTTCATCAGGGTGTGGTGAATGGAAAAGGTGTGTCTGAAATACAAACCACGGCAGTGACTGGGCAGTAATCCATTTTAAAGAGGCCCAATTCCTTATTTTAGGGTTTTTCTTATCCATTTCCTGAATAGTTTGCATAATACCTTGCAAGGGAGAATTTTGTCTCTGCAGTGTGGAGTGAGCAGCCAACATGAATATTTTAAAAATACCTCTGCTGATCCACTGCCCCTCTGAAATATTTTAGAAAAGGTGACAACCTTACTGAATTTTTTTTCTAATGCATATCCCAAGTGAGACTTATACATTATTCCTTTTGTTCTTTTGGTCCAGCAATTTTCCTGTTTCCCCATCTGCAAACATTTACTGAAACAGGCATAGCTGATCAAAGACATTTAGGATTCACTTCCTCCTGAGTATTATCACCTTCCTAACTTCTTATGGATGCAGAATTGTGTTCATGTCTTACAACAAAAAGAAGAAAGAAAGAAAACTGTGAAAAGAAAATTGTGTCCCTGATGAGGATTAGGTCAAGGATCTGAAAGAAATATAATAGACATGGGACAGCTTTTTTGGGAGTGGACATTAATCCAGCTCATATTAGATAAAACCGGTTTGGGACAAGAAAAATAAAAGATCCAAGGCTGTTCTATCAGGTCCCCCTCCCATTCTACTGCCTCCTTAATGGCTGCATTGAGTGCAACAGAAACATGATGAATAAATGGGTTCTGTGGGGGGCTGGAAGAATCTGAGATAAGTAAAATCTTCTGTCTTTATTAAATTCTGGAGCTTGATTTATTTGTGTCTATTTATAGACGTGATTAAACAATTATCTAGGGGAAGACTAGTAGCTGCTTCAGATGTTAAGTTCACATTTAAAATTAATTTTTTGGTTGTTTTTAAGTTAACTACTTACAAGAAAATTTGAAGGGTTTTTTAGTCCTGAATTGTATAGACTGGGATGGCATTGATAAAGTTTTATGAATAATGATCTCAAGCTAATAGAAATCAATTAAGTTTCCATATGGAGAGGGTAAATGTCTGATTCCTGACATCTCAGAGGAAGATTATGCAAACATCATCCTGGTGAAATGCAAGACATTGATTCTGCCTAAGGTCTGCCATGTTTATAAAATCATGCAGCAAAATTTGGCTTCAAAGCCCAATTTCCTTTTATAAAAAACGTAGTCCTGAGGCTGAAAAATAAATATCTCTTCTGAGAAAGTAATAGCCATTTCATGTAATTTTTCAAGTATTAGTCTTCCTCATGCTTTCAAGGAAAGTTAATTGACTTTGTTTCTTGAAATGCATATGCAAACATGCTGATTCTTCATATTTTTGAACCAAAGGAAAAGAAAGATATCAGAATAATTAACAGCAGAGTATGTCTTAAAGTTTCCTGGTGTAGGGATACTTCTTAAATAGTATTGAGTTCTTGCAAGGGAAGGAGTGATTAGGAATCAATAAAAATAATAATAATAATAATAATAGAATTTAGACAACAGGGTTGATCTCAGCACCTCTGTACTTTTCTATACAAAATATGATGGTGTTTGACTTGTGGTTCTATTCTTCCTTAGCAAAATCTCTTTGGGAGTCTTTTGGATCACTCAATTTTGTGGCTTCACTCCAAAGAATAGATTTAAGTAATTGCGGGGTGAGAAAGTGATCTGGTGCCTAAGCATGCATGAAACAACCAACAGAGACCTGCTCTTTACCAGGTGTTTAATTCTATTTTAATGCTTTCTCTCACCATGGGGAATAATCCAAGAGGTCCGTTCTTATTCTCACTTGAAGTACTGAGGATGTAGAGAAATCAAGATGCTTGGTTTTTTTCTATGTCTTGTTACTTAACACGTTGCTGTCTTTGGGCAAAAATATATCCATTTCTGGCAAGCCAGAGTGGAATAGGTTTTGATCTCTCACCACCTGTCAACTAAGAATTTAGAGAACTTGTAAGTTTTTCTATTTTTGTTTGAAAATAAATGTCCTTTATGCAGAAATATAATATTAACACAAGAAAATAAAGTAATAAGTAAAAAGAATACAGTGTTTTTGTACAACAGTGAAAGAGGAAAAAAACCCAAACAAACCTTCAGTGTGGAAGGAATCTTGCACCTATTAAACCTCACTGCCCCAACACCAAAAACAATCTTGTGTAGGAAGAGAGAGACCAGTTCCAAGAAGATTTTCTATATTACTACTTTTATTTGAGCACTTTTATGGGATTTATCTTCTGGCAGATACTGTGCCCATGAGCTCTGCACCCAGTGAATGGGAGAGCCATGAATGGGGTACAGCTCCTTGCAGGTGGAAGGCAGCAAAGAGAGAGTCTCTATTTTTTCTTCCTGCAAATACTGCTTTGAACAAGATTCTTACATGCTAAGCGTTGATCTGAGCAAAACCAAATTTGAGTTACTTTTAAATGCTCATAGCTAAATATACATTACCTCTGCCCAAATAAGCTGTAGTCATTGCTATTTATGTAAGCTGCCTTTTGCTGAGGTGCAAGTTGTGTGGGTGAGCTCATGCAGAGTTGTTTTTCAGATGGAACTGACACTATTTTATGAGGAACATGCTCCTGCTTTCCAGTGCCTTCTGCCTCTTTGCCGTCTCTTGTCTCTTAAGCCATTTAATGCTTTTAAAGAGTTCCTCTGTAATGCTGCCAAAGGCAGTGCTTGCATGGATTGTCTGCATTATAATTGCCAGTCACAGAAAGCTAAAGTTGTTTGGGCTACTGTTCTCTGGCACTTTATGTTTTAATTTCATTTTTTAACTGCTTTGTCGCATTCGTGAATAGTAATGAGACAAATGAATTTCTAAATATTGGAGTGTTTTTGTGGCCCATCGCTTTTGCTGGTAGTGATGGGCTGGATTCCAGTTAGTGTCTCACTGGAGTGGAACAATGCACGAGTTCTGTGATAGCACAAAAAGACTGAGGAATTTTATGGTTCAGGGGGCAGAACAAGCAATGAGTACGCTTGAAAATCTTACGGGTTTTGGTTGTAGTTCTAACGATCTTGTTTCAGAAGGCTGTGTAAAATATGCCAGTTAGGTGGAGTCTGATTTTGGCATATATATGAAAATACAATACCTGACAGTCATAAGAAGTCTGTTTATTTGTTCCAGCAAATAAATGGGTTCTCTGGAAATGGCTTCCTTTGTAACCTTTCTGTGAAGACATCTCTTTCCCCATCTCCATGAGCTATTGACCTTTTCAGTAAACAGTCTACCATCTTTGCATACATGGTATTTATATAGTGAATACATATTTTAATAACAGAATTGGGAAGAAATCCTTTCAAGCCATTTTAGTGACTTCAGAATTTTGTGTTTTGCACCATCCAAGATTTCTGCTGAAATTTAAACCTCCTCGTGATTTGAAAGCTTGGTAAATTAAGGCTGGAAAGTACAGGAAAATACGAGACCCATTGCTTTCTTGTTCATTTTCTTTGTACAAGCAACCAGTTACCTGGATTTCTGGCAGCTGCAGTAAATTTATTTCATTTTTATTTGAGTCATATCTTCTTTTATTGCATTAGTGTGTGTAACTGTAAATATAGTTCCAGTTTTTGGTTCCTGTGTGGACAGTTAGTGGTAATGTATATGTGGAGACAGGTGCTAGTTAACTCAACCTATCTGTGGTTCAGAGAAATAACATTTTTCCATTAAATGCACTTATTTAAATCTGTAGCTGGCACTTCTGGGTTGATGTTGTTATTTAGGTGAAAGCATTGGTACAGCATTCACATTCCTTACGGTAAATAATTCCTCTATGTTTCAAATTCCTCGTTAATTTAGATCAGGCTTGACCAGCTGTTGAAAGCAGGAAAAGCAGCCGACCCCAACTGGTTGGTTGCCTGCAGGGACAGGTCAGTGAACTTCATGGTTTTTTCCAAGGTTAAATGTGGATTTTATTTTCATATTTCATTAATTCTGTGCAGCCAGTACATACTGTAATGTGATAGTCATCATGAAATAATAAACCAGGTTTGCTACATAGATTTACTCACTTACACAGCCTTCCTCATCTCTTGTATTATTAATTTTCAAAGAACTAGAGCAACTGTACAAGGTTAACTGGATTCATTTAATGACTGATTTCTGCCCCCACAGTCTAGGCTTGGCTAAAAATATTTATCAAAAATGTTCCTTCTATTGTCAACATTTAGTTGTGCAAAGCTTGATAAAAAGCAGAATGATTCAGTGTAATAGATGTCTGTCAAAAATAGACTTCAGGAAAAATGCATGCATCAGTAACATTTAATTTTACTAGGAGCAGAAGATCTATTTTTCATGCAGCATATCTAAATGAAGAACCCTCTGCTATAAGAAAGCAAGCATAAATGAGTGTGTCATTCCATACATTCTTTGACTCTTTAGATGCATTCTTTTGCTTCTAAATGCCATGTAATTCTGAGCTTAAAGCTTGGTCCCTTTTAAATTCGATTATGAAATATTTATCAGATTGAAGGGAAAAGAAATTCCACAAATATAAATATGTTCCGCATCATTGCAAGGATACTAAAGGCAAGAGTTGTTTCTGAAAGCTGTTTTCCAATTGCTTTTATGAAAATCAGTGCAGGGAAATTAAACTAGACTATCTAGGACCCAGTTTTTTAGAGGAGATTATTGTCCTGGCTCCTTTTTAGTTCATTTGTTGCAAGAGCTAAAGGTCCGTTTCAATACAGGTTAGAAGGGAGCTGAGGAATGGCACCTTCTTCAGTAGGGACTACTCCGTGGTGTTTGGCGTGTGACCAGAGCTTGGGTGTTGCTTTGAGTGATTTGTTCTGCTGCTCTAAGAGAGAAAACTGTAGATTTCCATCATTGTCAGGTGCTGATGGTTCTCCGTCAAAGACCTAATTACTGGGATACTGAGATGGTTTCTCTTTTGTGTCTTGATTTCTTTCATTCACTGTTTAAATGGTTAAATAGCTATTTTGCTAGAGAGCAGCAGAGAAGCACCGATTTTACAGTTCAGTGGTTGTAGTGTTCATGCGGGCTATGGAAAAACTCTGTTTGTCTGTGCTGCAATTAATATTCATTCCTATGAAGCCAAACCGCCCAGCAGAAGAGTTGGAGAGGAACGATTCCCACAGCAGCCAATGGCTCAGGAGGTGAAACCTGCCTGGCGAATGCAAGGTGAACCCGGGCTGGGATCTAGATCTCCTAAGTAAAATTACTTAAAGGGTCCAAAGGTCTGAGACTCTGC
Organism: Mystacornis crossleyi; assembly: GCA_013400655.1. Taxonomy (NCBI): domain Eukaryota; kingdom Metazoa; phylum Chordata; class Aves; order Passeriformes; family Timaliidae; genus Mystacornis; species Mystacornis crossleyi. The sequence goes on from VYZQ01044885.1 coordinate 87,256, forward strand.
TGTGGGAAACCTGGGGTGGACCTGGTAAGGAAACTTGGTCTGGCTGTGGGTGTGGGGTGTGCAGGGGACCCATGGGGACCGGTCGGGTCACTTGAGCCACCGCTGCGAAGGGACTTCGGTCCTGGCAGTGACAGCCTGGGGTGGGGTGAATGTGACCCCAGGAGCAGCGCCTGGATGGCCTGACAGGAAAGCTTCCTCAACACAGGTGAACCCTTTGATCAATAGTTTAGAGATTATTGCAGTACTATGAGAAATTAAAAGAAAAGCCACTAAGAAATCTCGTTTTCTTTTCCAGATAATAACTTATTTGACAATTAGATTTTAGCTCAAAGAAGGAGAATTTTAAGGCCTTCTGGTTTTGCAGCCATAACCTTGAAACCAATAGGGTCATTTTTTAAAGGGTTACAGAAACAGAACATACATTTAAGGAAGGAATCAGCATTTGCAAATGTTTATTTTCTTGCTAATTATAAATAAAAATGGTAAAGGAAAATGCAGCACTTTTGTAGCATAATAAATAATATTAATTGCATTAAACTTTGCTTTGACCAGAATTCAAGGGAATCTTTGTCTCCTTGGATGGCTTACAGTGAATAATGCCAATATTATCTTGTCCTAATAAAATGATCAAATATTTAAATGATGGAATCAGATCTTTTGTTTGTGTTTGCTCGAAATTTGGGTCTGTTATTCCACTTCTGAGTTGTGTTCCACACTCCTTTTCCTTGGGTCTTAATGAAAACAATGAAACTATGAACATAGAAGAATGTGACTTTCTCAGCCCTGAAAGTATTTAAGGAAGTGGTTAGTTTTATGCACAAATGTAGACCTGTTCTTTTGTAATGGGACTGTTGCAACAAGTAAAGTTTAACATAGATGGTTTTTTAGGAGATTTGGAGCTTCAGCAGTGTGGGTCTCTTTCCCTGTCGTTTTTCTTCAGGATGTGAATTCTGTGACGATGGAGCATTTTAGCACAGACTCAAATAAGGATTTTGGTAAACTGCTTCTATAGTGTAAATAATGATGCTTCTTGGCTAATAAGATGATAATTTAAGAAAACTATAGAAATGTGGTAATTCACACATTCTCATTAATGGTTTGGGCGATGATAAATATTGAGTCTTTTGCCTTGTAAAGCTGAGAAATGTGAGATCAGCTTCAATAGCTGGCTATTATTTCTTTTCAGTTTCTGCCTATGGACCTACACTTTAAGTTTGATGTTGTAGCTGGTACAGAATAAAAACCAGAGCAGACAGAGTTTTAGGCTATTTATGTATGCAGGGTTTTTGTTTTAGGGGTTTGTTTTGCTTGTTTGTTTCAGGATTTCTTTGGTCCATGGAGTAATGCATAGTTTTGACTTGTCAAACGTGAGTGCAAAAATCATCAATCTATTTTTCACCCTTGCTGTAAAGAACTGGAATAACGTCATTATTCTGTTTTCTGCTTGTATGTGCCTGAAATCAGTTGCTCAGTCGAAACCGTTGAATCTGCCACTGGAAAAGCACCTGTTTATGTAGTGTGACACTGTACTCAGAGTACATCATTGTCGCACATCAAGGTAGATTGCAATGTTTATCTTGGAAGGGGTGATGGTACCCATATATTGCTTCCTCTTGTGGAATTTTCACTCTTTGATTTTGTTACCTTAGTCATGCTTTGGTCCTTTGCACAATGGGTTTACTGAAGCAACAGATGCAGCAATTTGACATATAAGAGTACAAGGTTTTACAGCTTGTTCTGAGTTGGAATATTTTTGTTTCATTTGTAGGAGGATGACTCTCATTTTTGCATAGAAACCTTTTGTGTTCTCTGCTCACTTGTCCACTTATCACCGTAAGGATTAGTCATTTTGCTTCCACGATTAGATGAAAGAAGTAGTAATTAATATCCAGACAGTACACATGCATTGGCTATAGGCAATCCTTTCATGAGTTGTATGGTTTTAAGGGGAATTTCCAATATTCAACAGAACAACCTTTTCAGGTTGCTGTCCTTCATTAAAAACGACCCTAGGTGTCCCCCTTTCTTCACTTCAGTAATGATTTCTGACAGGAAATTAAAAGACAGCCTTTGCTGTAGATGACCATTGAAGCTTTTGGCTGTCAGGGGAGAATCTCAAGTGTTTTAAGAGGAATGAAGTACTAATTTGATACCTGATGATTCCAGCTGAATCTGTACTGATGTGTGTGATTTGTTTTGGACTCGTTATTTTTTTGTGCTAAACATTTTCCCACTTGAGGCTCTGAGCAAGGCTTGTAGGTATTTTCCTACATGTCTTCCAAAACTTGAGCTTGAGTAGTTTCAATCCTGCTTCTTCCCATTAGATTCCATGCTGCTGATTCTGTTTGTGTTGATGTATCAAAAATGCAGGAGGAGCTTTGCTGCCTTTAGGGCTCACAAGCTTTGATCCACATGATCAGGGCTGTGGTTCCATCAAGCCATTTACCAAAGCATTTAACATGTTTTAGGAGTGTTCAGTACTTTCACAGGCAGTTCTTTGACTAGCCAAGCATAATTTCTGAAGTGACATCAAAGCATAGAAATCTTTGAAGCATCAGGAGAAAGAATGTAGATTTTTGTAGCCTGTTCTATGCAAAAAAAAAAAAAAAAAAAGAACAAACATTATTACATAACTTCTACATTTAAAAAACCCTGAAACAAACAAAAAGAAGCTCACAGAAAAGACAAAACCGAAGAAAACCATAAATCAAACTAATAAAAACACCCAAAAGACCCCAAACCTCACCATAGTTATTTGTACAAAGGAATATTTGAAAGATTAAAACTTAATTTGGCTGGGTCATGCCTTGAATTTCCTGCTCTGCTTAATAATTTTTCACTGAAATCTATCTGGGGCCTTTTATTTCTTTTACTCCCAGGCATTGACTTCTATTTGGACTGGTAAATACATGAACAATCTGGCTCCTATTAGGTCATTAAATATATAAAATGAGTGCCCATTCTGTGGGACTGAATGATTGACTGATACACTTCTTCATAAAAGGTTGGCATCATTCCTGGAACTGCTCAGTGATTGGATTGTATTCATTTGTGGAGTAAAGCACAGTGAGACAGTATAAAACATGTCCCCTTGGAAGTGATCTTGGTCTGGACTGTCCAGTCTATAGCCAAACAAAACATCTCTGAGAGCCGTGCTGTATTTTCTTGTCTTCCATATATCCAAGGTGGATAACTATTCTACAAATATCCTCTCTCTACTGGTGCCTCATACTCTTAAACTGTATTTTTTATTTGTCATTCCTCAGACACTGCAGTCTTGTTTTACTGAATTATTCAAAATCAAAGTAAAAAAAACCCAAAATACTGCAGGACACTGGCTGTAATTTAGAGCACATAGGCTCTTTTTAGGCTCTTATAGGGAGAACAGAGATTGCTAAAATTGAATGTCAGTTGTTAATATAAACACATAACTTTTCATCCTTGCTTCTGTTCAGAACCCTTCCATAGAAACAAGGATGAATTCTCTGCACTGGGACAAGAATGCCTCATTCAGTGTCTAATATCTACATCAAGTCATTGTGCATGAGTGTATTTGAATGGACTTATGTACATATTTGAGGTTGCTTCAGAATTGACTCACACTGAACTTTTTTTTATGTTAGTGTCATTGACTTTTTCTTAATCAAAAAAAATCACTTTGCTTCAAAAAAGATATTTTTTTAAAAATAAAATTTAGCCTGTGATAGAGGAATTTTTCCCTTACAGGAACATCTCCTAACTATTCTTAACTGAACAATAAAATTTCAAATGTAAATGTTCCTTTTTCACTGCATGACAAGCAGTGGTAACAAATAGCTAATGTAAGGTAGGAAAATTACACTGCATTTCAGTGTTTGCTCAGGTAAATGCAACAATAAAAATCTCAAATGTTGTTAGAATTGGGCATGACCATGCCAATACACACACACAAAAAAAGAGCTGAGACTAAAGTTAGTCTGCAGGTAATTTCTAGATTAAACTGTTTGCCTCACTTTTGCTTTCTGTTTTCAACAGAGAAGATTTCAAAAACTCAGTAAGAAATAATAAGGAGATTATAGTTAAACTTCAGAGAAGTCATACTGACTGCTCACATGCTTCATCCTTTAATGACTGTATCTTCAAAGCAGCAGTGGCATCTTCGTCTTAGAAGAGGTTTTATGAAGTCAGTTTTTGAGGAGTGCTTTTCTGGGTTTTGATGTGCTGGTCAAGCAGTGATTCTAAATGCCGTCATTTAAGATTACAAGCCTCATATCAAACCATTTTCAAAGTCTTTGCATTGTCCTCCACGAGTTTTGGATTAAACCATTTATCAGAAATTCTTCATTCATCCTTAAATCATATTCCTGATTCCTGCCTTCGAGACTTTGCACTGTTATGTTCCTGCTTTATCTTTCACTCCATGTCTGTCTGTTCCTCACATGTTTCTGTCAATCCTTCTGCCAGCCTCCTGCCACTGCGGGCACTTCCAGGGACCAGCTTAAAGAAAGACTCCTCTTTCCAGCATTCCTCTCTCTTATTTCAGAGAGCTCTGCCAGGCAGCTGACTTTCAGAGAGCTTGTCATCAAACTTTTAATCTGCTCTTTCAGAAGTTGAAAAGCTGCCACGTTGCTTATTGCTGGATATCCTTGTATTGAACTGGTGCCTCAGGCTTTGTTCACACAAAAAGGACCACACAATTACAATGTCTACAATGTATCTTTAGACTAGAACTTTAGGTATCAAATTCTTTTGCTTTCACTACTCTTTCTGAGACCGCTGTTCTCTGCTTTCAACAGACAGTGAAAAAAATATCGTCTGTTTCCCTAGTGTGGAATGTTTTACAAGAAATCGATGTCATTAAGTGATTGCTGTCTTGGCACAGTGGTGTTTTTCTGGCACTTTCCAAGACACGGAATGTCTGCAGTTATGAACATATGTGCTCGCTGTCTCTCAAGCACTTTAATGCAAATAACACTGAACTATAAGAAAAATGAGACCTGTCCAACTACTGGTCTATAGCAGTTAAATTTCATACTAATTTTTTGTAACCTTAAAACTAACTCAATAGGACATTTTCTGCCTTATCAGAAAGGTAGATGCCTCAATTCTGGACATGTTCAAGACTAGCTTGGATGGGCCCTGAGCAACTTGAACTAGTGAGTGGCATCCCTGGCCATAGCAGGGTGATTGGACCTTATGTTCAATTAAGTTCCCTTCCAACCCCAACTATTCTACATTTCTATGATAAAAAGAGTTATTTAAAAACTATTTTTAATAGCCTTGAAAGTGCTTATTAGTGCAGCTCCTGCTCTTGTAGTCACATAATGTATTAAATTGCCTTATGCATCCCATACATTTGGTTTGTGCATTGTTTTCTTTTTGTGATTGTGGTTTTTTCTTAGTGCACTTACAATTCAAACCCAAAGAAGCAGAACACTTGAAGCTAAATAAGGTCTAATAATTTTCTCCTTACTGTAATTTATTAAGAGGAAAGTATTTTTAAAATTAAAAATCCAAACAACTGCTATCATGGAATATGAAGAGGAAGAGC
>VYZQ01044885.1:93838-105698 GCA_013400655.1 Mystacornis crossleyi
TCTCTGCTTTCAACAGACAGTGAAAAAAATATCGTCTGTTTCCCTAGTGTGGAATGTTTTACAAGAAATCGATGTCATTAAGTGATTGCTGTCTTGGCACAGTGGTGTTTTTCTGGCACTTTCCAAGACACGCACTGTCTGCAGTTATGAACATATGTGCTCGCTGTCTCTCAAGCACTTTAATGCAAATAACACTGAACTATAAGAAAAATGAGACCTGTCCAACTACTGGTCTATAGCAGTTAAATTTCATACTAATTTTTTGTAACCTTAAAACTAACTCAATAGGACACTTTCTGCCTTATCAGAAAGGTAGATGCCTCAATTCTGGACATGTTCAAGACTAGCTTGGATGGGCCCTGAGCAACTTGAACTAGTGAGTGGCATCCCTGGCCATAGCAGGGTGATTGGACCTTATGTTCAATTAAGTTCCCTTCCAACCCCAACTATTCTACATTTCTATGATAAAAAGAGTTATTTAAAAACTATTTTTAATAGCCTTGAAAGTGCTTATTAGTGCAGCTCCTGCTCTTGTAGTCACATAATGTATTAAATTGCCTTATGCATCCCATACATTTGGGTTGTGCATTGTTTTCTTTTTGTTATTGTGGTTTTTTCTTAGTGCACTTACAATTCAAACCCAAAGAAGCAGAACACTTGAAGCTAAATAAGGTCTAATAATTTTCTCCTTACTGTAATTTATTAAGAGGAAAGTATTTTTAAAATTAAAAATCCAAACAACTGCTATCATGGAATATGAAGAGGAAGAGCCTGTAATTTCTATTTACAATTTAATCTGTGGTATGGTAATAAGTGGTAGCACACAGGTTGAAGTTGTCTTGAATGCAGCCACTAGAAAAACAGGTTTGAGGTTCAAAACAACTGAATCTACTGTGTTGATTTATTTATTATCTCTGATTAAAAGTTAGATATGACTTATATGCAGTTAAAATGAACAGAATCAGAGTCTCGAGATTTTTGAGTCAGGCTTTGGAGCAAGGAAAATAATCTCAACTATCTGAAGCATTGTGTGAAAATAAAATTATTTTAAAATTCCTCTAAATCTTGGTCATTAACAAAAATGGATTATCTTTTTTTTCCCTCTTCTCCTTACAAACCTGTCCTGCTTGACAGCTTGGTTTTGGTTTCTTGCTGGTTTTAGTCAGTTTGAGGACACTTACAGACTGAAGACACTGAAATGTGTATCTGGGAAGGGGTTTTATTAGATATTACACAAAACTATAAAAATGTGCCTATACATAAATTGATTTATTCATGAAACTAACAAATATATTTAAGACTTATAGTCTCCTAAAATATTCAGCCCTAGAACATTAGTTCAGGTAAACATCATAAATAATTATCTCAAATTGGTTACCAAGGCGGTGTAGCAGTATTAAGTTGCTATGGAAATGTTTGGTTCCTGCTCAGAGATGCCAGCACAGTTAATGCAATCTCTTCTAGTTACATCACTTCAGCCAGATAAAAATCAAGAGGGGGAAATATTATCAGTGATCTATGCGGGATACAAATCAGGTTCTTTGGAAAAGGGGATGTATAAGCCATAAAACTGATATGTTTTGAGTTATCTCAAATTTCCATACTTCATGTCCAGAGCATTTCACAGAAAGGAAGACTGTTCTTCATCTTGACAGTTAGAAAGACAAGAGTCATATTAAGCTGTACATAGATTTTTTTTGTGTCCAAGTTGCCATGAATCAACTCATCTTGTCATAATCAGAAAATCTCTACCTAATTTTTTTTCATGTATTGTTGTTATGAATTATATACCTCTCCCTAGCAGAGGTTGTTTGGGATTATTGTCTGCAGTACAGAGTTTCATCATGGCACTGAATAGTGAATAAGACACCAAAAGATGACGGGCTATGGCAGCCTAAAACATGATGTTTGCACTCTAGTTTCATAATGGACTTTCTATATCATATGTTAAAAGAATAAAGGAGATATTGATTAGAATCAGTATGACAGCCTTAGTTCCCACAAGTAGCATAAGAAGTCTGTAATCTCTGATTTACAGAATATTGTACTACTGAAATGTTTATTTTGGAGTAGAACTGCCCATTCTTGCTGCCTCTTCAACTATCCCATCTGAATGAATTGCTGAAAGTTTCCACAATTGCTTTGTGTACTAGGAAACTTGCAGCAGATGTTATTTGTTGAGACAGTGAGTATTTTATTCTCTTCTTGTATAAATAAGAAGAAATGAAGGCTTTGAAGCAGATGTTGGGTGTAGAAATGGTGACTATTATATAGTTCATTCTCATTTCATTTGAAACAATTGTCTGCAGCTTCAAAGAGTGCGAGTAGTTTCTTAATTAGGTTGAAATTTGTCATTAGTTCAAGACTTCTGTAGCCTGACAACAGACTAGTACAAGAAAAGTTATTTCTTCTCTACTTGAATGCTTGCCTTGTATAAAAATGATAAGTTTTCTATTTCCTCCTTCCAAAACTAAAATTAGCATGTGTTTTGCTGGTTTTCTTGGTCACAGGTAGTGAGTTAATAGTGGTGGCCTGGCAAACTAGTTTCTAATGACCAAATGTTTTTTTAAAGGAGGATCAGGACATGGAGATCACAATGAAATGGTGGAGTAATAGATATATTAATGGAGAAGATGTTCTATTATTCAAGAATATTTTCAATAACTTTACTGTTTAACTCTTGGGTTTCTCAGAATTTGAGAGATTTGGCTTTGGAATTAATGTATGGGACTTGTGAGAGTCCAAGGCAGTTTCATTTGGAGTGTGTAAAGGGCTCCCTGTTACTTCATGGTTATAGGTTTTTATTAGAAGCTAGAGTTAGTATCAATACTGAACTCAGAACTTTTATTCATCAGTGTGCTTCTCATAATAGAAGAGGCCTTAATTTCTAGCTATATTATGTCATCTTTGGTTTCTTAATTTACTTTTTCCAAGTATCCATAGCCTTTTCCAGAGAGCCTGATTATCTTCAGGTTTCTCCCAAGCTCTTTGACTACCTACTGCAGTTTTCTTAAAGAAGCAAAACAAACATGAAATTTTGCTTGAAATTTGCATAAAGATTGCATTTCAGAGCATGAGATTTACATAATAATGAAATAGGCTGGAGGAAGCAGTTGAATCCCAAGGATAGGAATATGCACTGCAGGATGGCACGGTGAAGCCCTGCTGGGGACCGGGAGCGGTGTTGATCCCTGTGGGTGGGTTAAGGCAGCAGTGTTGTGTGTCTCATTAAATAAATATGCCATTAAACAGCTACTGCAATAGAATCATAGACTAGTTTGGGTTGGAAGGGACCCTGAAGATCACCCAGTCCCCGCACCCCTGGCACGGACAGGGACACTGTCTACAATCCCAGGATGCTCAGAGACCCATCCAACTTGGCCTTGGACACTTCCAGGGTTGGGGCAGCCACAGCTTCTCTGGACAACCTGCGCCAGGGCCTCCCCACCCTCAGAGTAAAGAATTTCTTCCTCATATCTAATATAAACCTACCTTTTTTCAATTTAAAGTCATTCCCCTTTGGCTATTGCTCCATGCCCTTGTGAAATGTCCCTCACCAGCTCTTCTGAAGCCCCTTTAGGTACTGGAAGAGGCTCTGAGGTCTTCCTAGAGTATTTTCTTCTCCAGGATGACAAACCACATCTTTCAGCCTGTCTCCATAGCAGAGGTGCTCCAGCCCTCTGAGCATCTTGGTGGCCTCCTCTGGAGTTGCTCCAGCAGGTCCATGTCCTTCCTGAGCTGAGGACCCCAGAGCTGGATGCTGGACTGCAGGTGGTGTCTCATGAGAACAGAGTAGAGGCGCAGAATCCCCTCCCTGGACCTGCTGCTTTTGATGCAGCCCAGGACACAGATGGGCTTTCTGGACTGAGAACTCATTATTGACTCTTGTCCAGCCTCTCAGCTGCTAGAATCCCCAAGTGTTTCATCTCAGGGCTGTTCTAAATCCATTCTCCACCCAGCCTGTTATTTGAATTTGAATTTCCTGTTCTATTCCAGCACCTATTTCTAAGTCTTTTGATCACCATTCAATTTTTAGAATTCTGCATCTGAGGGGAATAATATGCATCTGAATTATGGGTGGATATTCACTCACAGTATTTTCTTTGGGTCCCTGTAAGACTCAAATACCCATGGATGTTTGGCAAAACTTGCAAACTTCATGAAAGCTAGTACTATTTCTATTGGAAACCCTGGGCTGTATTGTTGCAGTACAGATCATCATCTGTGGCTTATTTTGAAGATTATACAGTTAGTGTTTATGTAAAGCATAGTGGAAATATAAATGAGTCATACTCTGTACCCAAACTGTTGAGATATACCAAATCCAAATCAAAGTGTCAGGATCTTAGCTATCTCTGCAAGCAGTGCTTCCAGAAAAATATAAAGATGTTCCTGAAACAATGTTGTAATTTTTTAGGGGGAAAAAAAGAGTGGATTTTGAATCTAGATAGACTACAAAGTAAGCTTAAAAGGTGGTTCCCCCCCCCCCATGAGGGTTTTGTCAAAAAAGGGAACTAGCATATGTAAGGTTTTAGCAGTATTCAAATGCCTTCTTGTGACTTGAAAAACTTTCAGCTACTTAATCATGGAGTTGCTAACAACTGTGGTTGTGATTTACAATAAAAAGAAAAGGCACAAACTTTCAACCTCCTTGGTTCAAAGATATATTTCAGTGTTGTTTATTGCCTCAAAGTTGATACTATTTGTTGAGGCAAAAGAGGAAGCTAATAGGAAAATTTCTTTCTGTTCCTTAAATGTCCAGAAGACTTGAAAGGAACTTCTGTTTCCATGGATTAATGACACTTGGCCAGGGATATCAGCTACAGCTAAAAGTGCTCATTCTGTTCTCAGTCAGAAAAGGAGACTGGATGCCAGCACTGAAAAGACATTTTTCTTATTGGTCTAATGTAGTAGGTATGTGGCAATCTGTCAAGTGCAGTCCTGTGAAAATCAAGGAGTTTGGCTGACAGATATTATCAGAAAAAGTTGTTGCTTAATAAAAGAAATGCACAAAGTTGTAAGATTGAAGGATTATCACATAACCCTGTTGGCGTTGGCAGATCATGTAAAACAGCCTGGGTGGGATCTGAGGCTGTAATAACAGCAAGAGAGTTTTTTATTTCCACTGTTCAGTAGTAAATAGTCATTAAAGTCGAGCAACGATGGTGGGTTTTGTTGACTGCTCTTTGAATCATATGTAAGAGGAAAGCATTAGGAGGTTGCAAGACTAAACCTGACTCCGAAGGAAACATTTTCTTCCCAGCAAGGTTTCCTAAAGCAGTACAGAATACGATGAAGATCCATCAGATCTGTGGAAAGCTGATAGATGTGTTGACATGGCAAAGAGATGGCTCTATCAGGAGAATTCGTGGCTGGAACTTGGAAAGGACCAAAGAAATTTATATGACAAATATGTTCTCGTAGCAAATTATCTATATTTTAACTTCTCTTTTTCTCAGCTCTCATACCACGCATAAATTTTACAATTTAATGAAGAAAAAATGCTTGCTTATATCAACTCAAGAGTGTCTTGTGCCTCTGTGGGAAAACGGACCATGAGGACTGAGAAAATGGAATATTCTGTCCTCATGAGCCAAGTGGGAGCAGCATACGTAGCAATGGGAGGGGATGAATAAATAAATGGAGAAAGGTGCATCCTGTTGTACCTTGAGCTTTCCATAATCCAGCTGCAAAATACAACTCCACTGGCTGCTACCCGCTGCTCCTATACCTGTACTTCCAAAGGGGTGCCAAGGAAGGACATTTTAAACCTGTTATGTGGGAGAGCTTTAAAAATTGTGACAGAAATCTGAAAATAAGAAAAGAAAATGAGAAACAACTTGACCCTAAAGATGCCAGCCTATTACAGAGGAACTGGGAAACATTCTGATCTAGCAAATAAGTCATAAGTAGCATCTGTTGGGCACCTAGAAGTTAATGCAGAAGATAAGCTGTTTCAAGTGCTACTTTGACTTCCTTATTTTGTTAATAACAATGATTTTCATTTCTGAGAGCTGATGAATTTAAGTCAAACTTGTAAAAAACATAGATTTTAGAAATGCTTTTGAAAGCAGATACCTAAATATCACTTTTAGGGAAAGAAAAAAATGTTCATGCATTCTCTCTCAGTCTGTTGCCTTCTGATGAATACTGAAAGCAAATTAAAACAAAAACAAAAACAAACAAACAAAAAAAACCCACCCCTGATTGTTTTAATAAATTTGTTTGTTTATTAAAGTAGAGTCTTTTACTTCTGGTGTAAGGCCAGCAAGTCTTGCATCCTCTGTGGGATACTTAACTCTCTGATGCCTGGAATTAATATAACACTTTGCAAAGTATGCACTTACAAGAACAGATGGGGGTGATTAAAGGGTGGCTTATTATTCAGTCCCTTAACACCAAATATTGCTGTTTGACTTCATTTTAGTAATGCTGGAGTTGTTGTGTTTGTATGTGTTAAAATTTTAATTACAACCATTTCCCATGTCTGATATTTTCTTTCAGTTTTAATACATCTGATTAGGGCTTCAGGGCCTCCTACCTCACTTCGACCATTTAAATGAGATGTAAAATCTTCAGGGGTTACAATATGCCTTTCTGGACTGCTGAGGGACTCAGTTCTTTAGTATTGTGTTTGTTAGAGTATATTACTTTAAATCCTCTTTAGCAAAGATTCTTCTTTAAGGCAGTGAAAGCTGAGTGTGTTCAAAGCCTGTGCAGGATCACACGTTACCTTCTCCACAGCTCTGCTTTAGAAAATGCATCACTTTCAGTATCTGATTTGCTGACTCATGGGCTAATACTTGACTCGTGTCTGATTTCTGAAGGTTACTATTCTGGGTTCTTCTCTCGAGACACTAAATTTACGCTGCTTTGCAAGGTATATTGATTTTTAAAAAATCTGTGAGCTTTGAAAATCGAGCTGTGAGGTTACAATCTTAAAGGAGATGTTTTGGAGTTCCATTTTCACAGGCTGATGTATGAAGGGATGTCAGTCATTAATTAAATTCTAATGGAGTCAGTATGTGGTGACATCACCATCATGGCCTGGGGAAGACGCTACAGCTCTGCAGCTTCTTACAAAGCCTTTAGCTGAGGGGCAAGTGAACTGTCCAGGGGCTACACTTGACAATTTCTAATTATAACTGAATGAGTAAGCTGGAGCAATTTGGCTTCCCACAAATCATTTGTCACTAATCATTTCAGAAAATCTTGAAGACTTTTCTGGGCAGAGGACCTTACGGTTAACACTGCAAGGAGAAATTGAAGATTTGGGCAAATGACTTTTCTCAGTAGTTCTTGTTATTCTGCACATTTCCCAATATCTCTCTGCATGGGTGTGGAGGATGTCTGGTGCTGTTGCTTTAGGTCTCTAAAACTGTACAAGGCTTTCTCTCTAGGCTTTCTAGAATAGGGCTCTTGCAATATTTTTCTGTCTAATCCAACCAAAATCTGAGAACTCATGACATCCTTCAGGTACATCTTATACATTGATGTACTTATCTGATATAAAGTTAACTATCAAAGGGGTTTTTTTGTTTTTGTTTTTGGTTTTTTTTTTTAATTAAAACCAGTTAGAACTAAGCAAACTCATGGCATCAAATTTGAAAGTTTTAATTAAGGCCCATTTTTAATTGTTCCAATAAGGAGTAGTTGAGAAACTAAAAGCAGCAGCAAGCTGGTGAAATGACCAACATTTTGTAAATGAGCTTCATTGGAACAACAGTACTTGGAGTATATTTAGTACCAAAATTACAGAACAATGGTATAGAAATAAGGGTTGCTATGTTTGTATCCATGCAATTTGCATTTAATAAAATATTAAAATACTACTGTGTTGTTATGCCTGAATAGTTCTGTTTGTTTATACCTTTACATGATTATTTCTGTAATGAGCAATCATTAGTTTAATACAATTTTTGAATGTGAGCAAGTGTAATCTCTAAGCTACTTGACAATGCATATTTTAACTTAAGTATGATCAAAGTGTATTTCATTATCAGTTATAGCTATTTCTAGAGAGAAAAGATTTAGAACAATTTGAATAAAATTGTTGAAAGGTAAACAAGTTTGGTTTTTCATCAGTAATGCTTGTCAACTTATTCCTCCCCTCTGTGGCCCTGAGTCCCATTATATAAATGGTAGCCATCTGTTAATAAAATAGCTGATGAAAAGCACTGTTCAGGAATGGTTTGCTCTAGAAAACCAGAAAACCATTCCTACAGTTCTCCTTGTGGAAGCTGTCAGTTGCCATTGAATCAGGGAGATATATCATGACCTGAAAAGTCCTCCGGCACATATCTTATGAATTGAACTGGGGACAAAGAAATGCCCTCTTTATGCCACCTCTCACTGCAGAGCATGTCAGCAGCTGGAAAAACACCAAGCTTGGGGAGAAATCCCAAACTCAAAGAATCTAATTTGGCAATAAAAGGCCACGTGGCCAGTCTATAATTACAAAACACAGGAGTGTACAATATAGGGAGATTATGGCATTTTAGTTTCTTATCCTAATGTCCCATTCTTCAACGACCCGCATCACATAATTCCCTGTTCCCCTCATCTTGGCCCCTCTCCTGTTTTAACAGCTTATTGTGCAAAGCCAAAGGTTTTCATTCTTCAATGTTCTCTTGTCACATTACTACACCTTATGTTTTTTAATTAAGAATAACTTTAATGCTGAATCACGTGCCATATCATAAATTGTTTGCAGTTGCTGTTGGTCAGAATTTCTATTAGCATTTTAAACATTTCCTGCTGTTTTCTTCTATGCTTGTGGGTGGAGGGATCCCCTCAAACCAGATCCCTTGCACTGTGTGGAAAACCTGGGAAAGTATAAAACCACTTTCTGAGGCAGCAGAGCTTGGCCTGATGCAGGCAGTGTAGTAGATGGCTGTACTGGATGGCCCAAATAGAGGGATTCCTGCCAAAGCCCAAGCCTTGAAGTGAGAAAAGTCCATTATAGGCAAGATCTTAATGCACAGGCCTAGGGTAGCTACTGTAATATAACCAGGTAAAGTCAGCTTAGTGTGGTCTCTGTCCCATTATGTATAAGTGCGGAGTTGTTGACATTCTTTTTCTTGAGGGTGAGGTTTTTTAGGACCCTAATGCTTGATGATTTAATTAAATGGCACCTAGAATTGGAATCAGAATTCCAGCATTGTCTAGAGAGAAAATTAAAGGGTGTACAAAGTGTGTTCAAAACATTTGTGCTCTGTCTCCTTCCCACTCTGAAAATGCTTAATGACAACAACCTGAGCTGACTTGATAATCTGCCAATTTATTTAGGGGCTAAAATAAGAGCTAAACTTCTTTGAAATTCTGGCCCTGATACCACACTGTGAGAGCTCCTTATGTATTTAAAAAGGCTTAAAATTCCAAGAATAGAGAGTTACAGATTCTTTTGAAGGAAAGTCGTGGAACCCATGGTATTTGCCTTGTTGAGTGATGAGCTTAGCTTAGTTTTAGAGGAAAATGAGTTAGGCATTCCAGGGTTTGTATGGTATCTGTGCAATGTAGAGTTTCTTCCTGGACTTCGCTTCAAGTGAATGGTTGGAAATTTCCTACTTTTGGAATGATTTCTGTGCTACAGGAACAATGGGCTTGTGCTTGGTACTTTGCAGAGCACTTAGCTCTGGGACATGAGTTATTTGCCTGTTGGGCTTGACACAACTGTTCAGGTTGTTCAATGCTGCTGAGCAGTGATTGTCTTATTGATCACACCTGCATATCTCTTAGGGTATTTGTGCTTTAACTTAACCTGGCAGAAACTGAAAAGGAATTATACAAAAATTTATTACTAAAACATATTTTAAGTGGGCAGTTGATCCAAGGTTTTTAGCTGTCAAATATTCAGACATACAATGTTTTCTTTAAAACACTTAATTTTGAATCTTTCAACCAGCTACTTTTTTTAATTACATGTTTCTGTTGGTTAGCCCTGCTCATTTCAGCATACTTATTTCTAATTTGCAATGTTCTGAGAGGCAAATACAGCCTAGTAACTGCTGTAGTAGTCTCCTCTACACCTGCAAGAACAGTGACTACCTTCTGAATTGGCATATATTTAGCATGCCTCACAGTGTCTCTGGAGAAACCTGCAATTTAGTTAATATGTTATTCATATTTATTAAGCACATGCCACAACAAAGTAAAATAACTACTGGTTTGTAATCTCAGACAAATATGCTCTCCTTTACAAGGACTACACTTCAAATGTGAATTTACTGTGGTACCTCTTTGAACTTGAAGCGCATTGAATGGGAAAGAGCAAACTCAGTAGTTTTGAAATATTTAACGAATCCTTATTATAATAATAAAAAAAAGATATGAGGCAGAGGTGCCTGGAGAAAAGTAATTCTGTTTTGTGGAAGACTGTGTTTCCAAATGTATTTTCTTTGGGATCCCCAAGCGTTTTGAAACTCTCCAGGAAAGAAAATGATGTTTTGGTTTGAAGCTGCTCGCTTGGCAGCCTGCCTAGGAGCTGTCGAAGTCAGGAGCTCCTGTTTAATCTTCCAGGTCATCCACAGGCTTTCCGCCCACCAGGTGAGCTGCCAGGAGCTAAACAAGCAAGATAGCAAGAGGAAAGGAAAAAGCTTTCCCACAGATACATGGTTTGGCATGTGAATCTGGAAATGTTGCTTCGAATCTGTTAAACATTTTCAAAATTAAATTATTTCATGTGACATTTCAATTTAAATAAGCCAGCAAGTGGCATAGACTAATATTTTCTTTTTTTCTAGTCATCTCTCATTTCAGTTTCATCTTGGACTGGCTGTAAAAGTGATACAGTAATTACAGCATAGATGCAGCTTAGGACAGAGTAGCTTTTGATTTGTGGATTAGCTCTACTTTAGAAGAGGTCCAGGGAGAGTTCTTGCCATTTACACACTGTACTTTTACAGAACATTCATAGAGGAATAGTAGCAAAATGAAGTCCTCACCTGTGTTTTACCAAAGCAATTGGTACAGATACAGGAAGGCTGAATGCCTGGAAGACCACCACTATTCTCTTTAGTTACTAATGGCCAAGATTTTGCTAACTCATCAATGGAAGGAAAGTTGGAACTTGGCACTGAGCTTGTAGGAGGCTGAAATAAGCTTTTATCTCTTGTATGACAATTTCTTCTGTATGAATTCTTAAACTTCCCCCCACCCTCTAACAGACATGCTGATAGGATGATGGAGAAAATGAGTACCAAAGATGATAGGCAAGCAAAAGGAAACCAACTATACTGATGATAATGCTGAAAATTAATGAAACCCTAACAGAGGTAGGAATGTGCTCTTTTAAACCAGTCACTTTGTTTAAGACTTGGACAGCAAAGAAGAAATGCTGTCAGGGGGAATAAAACCACTGACTCAGTGTGATAGGCAACTGTAATGGTTTAGTTCACATTTTCCCCTTCTGTGAGATAAGAACAGGGAGGAATATAAAGCAGGCACCAAACTTTAAAGAATATAATGAAGTTTATTGCTTCAACTAAAAGAAAAATGGAATAAAAAGGAATTAAAGCAAATTAACCCCCTTTTTCTGCAGCATCTCCCCCATCCACCTATAATATAAAGACATAAACTTAAAATCATTTCAGTCAGTTTGCCACTCTATAACAATTTTTCGTCAGTCCATTTAGAGAGAGAAGTCTCTTTTGCTAATGCTATGGAACCTTTCCACAAGAACAATCTTCTCATGGCATCCCCGTCACAGCACAAACGCCGTCTGGGGTGGGTTTCTGTTGACATGTGAGAGTCCCTTTCCTCAATTACAGCTTTTCCACAACTGTGTTCGAGGGTTCACCTTTAGCTACGGGGGGTACAAGTTTAAGGATGAGCAATTCCAGAAAAAACAAAAGTTCTCTTC
>VYZQ01044888.1:0-44970 GCA_013400655.1 Mystacornis crossleyi
AACCACTCTGGGATTCCATGGTAAACAATCCGTGCTGTGTCTTCTGGGTCATCTCCCTCCTCTGCAGCAGAAGTGCCACCACCCTGAGCCCACAGTTCCCATCCCTACAGGCAGAACAGGCTCTCCTGCACCCCCAGGCCAGGCAATGCCAGGGGTAACCCCGCTCCTCTCACTGCCCCGTCACACACAAAGAGCCAACAGCTTCGATTTGGGCCATTTTATTTCCCCCCGTGTCATTTATAAAAGAAATTACCAGGAAACACAGGTTTGAAGCACACTTGAGCAGGGATGAGGCTCCCCATGCAGCTCGAGCTCACTCCAGCAGTGCAGCCCAAGCCATGAAAAGCAGGAGCAGAACATAAAGAGCTGCAAATCTTTATGTTAAATCTTCAAATCTTAAAATTCGGAGCCTCTCCCCCAACAGCCTTGGACAGCAGAGAAGAAACTCAACATTGTGGGGATGCTTGTGGAGGCCACGGCTCAGCGTTTCCCCCTGCACCACCCTCCCTCCTTTCATCTTCCTTCCCCTCTCCTTTCCATCCCCAAGTGCCCACCCAAGAGTGGTTTGGGGAAGGGTCCCTGGGATCACTGCTCACAGCCCTGCCTTTGGCAAGTCTGGCAAGGAGAGGGACCACGCTGCCAACCACCCATCCTCCGAGCCCTCCTCTGCTCCCCCCCAAACTGCCCTGCTTTTGGTCAGCCTGCCTCAGGACTCCCCCCAGTTTAACCCTCTACCACAATCCTCCCCCCAGATGACAGGACGAGCACCCATCTTTCACCTCAAATGAACAAATGACTTCGCTTGAGTAACAGAAGATGAAATATTCTTTAAGAGTCTCATGAATCAGTCACTTTGTCCTCATGAGAACTGACCTCTGACAGCAACCAAGTGCTGGTCAAAGCTACTCACCACTGCAGAACCACCCATAAAATATTCAACATCACAATCCAACTCCTTTCTTTTTGCCTCCCCTCCTTCTGTGTTTCTTAGGAGCAGAGAAACCAGTAGAGTTTTCTCTTTAGAAATAAAACCCAGCCCGAACCCAGTCCCTGGAAGAGAACTACCAGATTATGGAACACAAGACTGCTAAAACTGGGAAAGAAATTCCAACAGCTTTTCCATCCCCCAGAAATGGATTTTCCCCTTCTTTTCAAGCATTGTAAGAGTTGGGCCTTAGGAAATAAACGTTCCAAGGTTTAAAAGCTATTTCCTACCCACTGCTTGTAATTCTGCCCATGGCACATCCTGCAGTTGTGGGACATTTAACCCAGGCTGGACAGAGGAGCTGGGAGCTGTTGATTCCAAGGATAACTATGGGATTAAATCATGCCAGGGGCTCATTCCCTCATTTGTGTTAGTGCTGACAGCAGACTCCACATGGCTTTGCAGGGCTGCTCTTCTAGGAACAAAACTATCTAAAAATTCCAATATTCCCACCAAAAACCCCTTTCTTGTAGCTGGAACATCAGTGTCTTTCTAAACCAAACTTGCTTTCAGGGCTTAAAATGCAGATATTTAAGTGGGGGGGTGTCAGCCACAGGACAGGAACAAGTTGGCACTTCCAGAGTTCAGCAAAATTAACACTCCCAAAAACACTGAAAGGTCACAAGAGCTGAGCTCCCTCGCTATTTTCACCCTCAAAGAGGCAACGCCTACAGAAAAAAATAATTCTAAGGTTATTTAAGGGGAGTTTCCCTGGGCAGGGGGTGGATTAGAGCTTTCCAGGAGCTGTTCCCAGCTGCTGTGACAAGGCAGCAGGAACCCGGGGCAGGTTTCCCTTCATGGTCAGGCAGGGAAAAGGGCTCCAGGAGATCCAAGAGTTAACTGTGCTTCGTGAAATGCCCTGAATCCTTAGAATAAGCATTTACTGAGAGGAAAAAATAACAAATATGGGTCATCCTTGGCTCTAGAAACCTCAAGGAATTCCAGAAGACATCATCTGTCCTGAGGAAAGGGTGGGCAAGTCTCCCCTCCAGACCATTCCAAGGAGCTGCCCTGAGTCCCGTTAGTGCCCTCACCGTTGATCCCCAGTTGTATCAAGCTGGATTCTTTGTTCACAACCCTTCAGGAAACACCAGGGCCTGGAGCCTGGGCACTGAGCTATCCCTGCCTTGACCCTGACTGTCTGCTCTTCCCATCCCAGCTGCCTCTGCACTGACTCAGCACAGCTCCGGAGCACAAGTCTGGGGGGCTGTTAAGTGTCTGAAAGAGAAGGAGCAACCCTTAACTTCCCACCGGGACAATCCCATTAAAAACCCTGAATCCTCAGTCCCTATGGCCTGTTTCAACACTCAGGTCAGCTGGGATTTGAAATCTCAATGGATTGATGATCTTAAAGGTCTTTTCCAGCCTCAGGGATTTCATGATTTTAAGTGATGATGTGCTGGAGGACATTCCCCCTGCAAACAGCAGCTGGGAAAAGCACGAGGAGCTGTGTCAGCACTGCCCTGCTCCCTCCTGCCAGGCTGCAGGTAGAGAAGTCACAGAAAGCCACTGTTCTCACTTTGTGATATTTCCCTCCCTCAAGGAAAAGAAACTTTTCGTCAGGCTGGATTCAACATAGGGAAAACAGCTCTTAGAAGAACCTGCTCCCTCCACACCTCTGGAGAGCAACAGAGTTTGGCAGAGCTCAGCAAACTTTCACATCGCTTTCTCACACAACTGAGGACGGCTGTTTTTATTAAAAATAACCTAGAGAGCAACATGCAAGTTCTATAATAAAAGGGGAAATTTCAGCTGTACAAATCCCTGGGAGCAGGGATGTACGGACACCACTGTGCTCCAGCACAGGAGCCACGGGAACTGCACTGAAACCCAACAGTGCTCTTCGGGCACACCCTGCTCACGAGGAGCCTCACTTTTCACCCACCCTGCTGCTGGTGCAGTCCAAACAGGTGTGCTCAGCTTTGCAGTAACTCACTGCAGCCAAACAGCAGCCCTGAAAGGGAGAAATGGCTGCCCCCAAATTTACTGCCTTCAAGAAACGATGTCTTTAAAGACCCAATTTTGAATAAACTGATCTCAAAAAATGGGGCTGCCCTTGGGTTTAGTCTCGGGCAGGCACAGGCAAGGGATGAGCCACTTCACACAGGACCGAGGAGGATTTATCAAGGACTAGCAACTTTCAGCTGTGCAAGCCAAAATCAGCCAAAGCCCTGCTCTCCTTCAAGTACCAAAATCCTGATAATCCTGAGTTCCATTAAGAACCTTCTCCTCCTGTCCACTTCCCCCCGAGAAATTAAATGCCAAATCACCAGTTTAAATGCACAAAGGGTCGATTATATGTAAAGACAAAGGTACTACAACAGATTGATAAACCTGAAGAGACAGGCTCTGTGCAATCCAACATTCTCATGTCTGGGTGAAGCAGCTGCTGGGGACAAGTGGTTTCGGCATTTCCCTTTGTCAGGGTAAGAGCAAAGCCTGTAGAACACTCAAGAAAGGGGAACGGCCCATTTCCCAGTAACACACAGGAAACACAGGACAAGTCCTCATCCGGAGCCAACTGACCCAGACTCAACCCCAAAGTAAATCCCTCCTTGTCCTTGGCTTTAGCTGGACTGGCCGGCCAATATCCCACAGCCTGTAGGTTCCGTGGAAAACAAAAGTGGCTCTCTGCAGCCCTGGAGGCCAAGAGGCACCGTGGATCTCATCCCAAGTCCTCGGAGAGCTGCTGGCACCCCGGGCCCTTGCTCCCACGGTCACAGATCAGCAAAGCCAGGAGCCAGATCTTTCCAGCAGGACAGCTCAGTTCCCATGGATCCAGTGCCGTAACGTTTATAAGCAGGATACTGGGTGGTGGCCACGCTGCAAGAAAGCAGAGCTGTTGGAGCAGCTCCTGGATCATGGCCACAGTGCCAGATTTACCAGGCCCGTCAGTGCCACCCCAGCACTGGGCAGTGGATGGTGGAAGGTGCAGCTGGGATGGGCCAGGCTGGCGTCTGCTCTGCTCCCCTGGCATGGAGAGCGAGGGATCTCTCTCTCACGGCGGGTGAAAAGGGTGTTTCGGAGCTGCTCTCCTCCCATCAGCAATCCAGAGGTTTTGTGGGAGGCACAGCCATCTGCCAGCAGTGCACAGCAGCGAGGAAAGCTTGTGGTGATCCCACGGCTGGTACTGACACTGATGAATAATAAAACTTTAAAAGAAACAGGCTGGTATAGCAGAAAATTATATCCACCATCATTAAAGCATTCCTAAGAAGCTTAGTTACAAATACATTCTGCTAATCTCAGTAAAACACTGACATGTGAACCCTTTCAGATATTCTTGTCTTCAAAGGTATAAACTCATGACAGGGAAAAGGGGGGAAAAAAACCCAAAATGTTTTTTAAAAGTTTATTTCTAGCCCTGAAAGAACAGTTATTAAACAAAGTCAACAAATACAGTAGTTAATATTGCAGTAACAATTAAATAACATAATGGGATTAAATTACACAAAAGGCAACATTAACATCTGAAGACAGTTAAAAAAATAAAAAGAAAGCTTGCACCTACTTGCATTTCCATCAACAGCACATGGAACAGAGGGAAAAACAGACCAGAGAGATTTATTGACTCAATTGCAGCTGGCGAGACCCTTAATCACATTTTTGCTCCCTCCCCAGCCCCTCTGACAACGGGACCCATCTGCTGTAGCCAAACCTCTGCACCTCCCTGCACAGAGAGCCGGGGGGGAAGGCTCCAATTAGTCTCATTAACACCTAAGGAAGGGCACAGTGCACATTGCCACAGCTGTTTTTAACGAGAACTCTGGTTTGTTCTATGATAACAACATCCCAGGAATCTCAGGCTCCCTGCACACCTGCACCTCAGCCACAAGCTGCCCAGCCGACACTTCCCAGGGATCACGTGCGCAGCTGATCCCCACTCGACATCTCGGGCGGGCACCCAAGAGGGACGGACGGGAATCTCCGAATTCGGATGCAACTCATCCCTTCCCATCACTTCCTCCAGCTCTGGCTGGTCTCCACCTGCCCCAGGGACACGGCAGAGCCGACAGCCCTGCGCCCACTCAAGGACTCCCACCAGGGAAACCCTCGGCTGGCGCCTCTCACCTTTGCAGACGCCCTCAGGGAAGCGATGCCCCACCCTCCAGACACAAAAGCACAGCACAAAAACCTTCTCCTGGCTCTCCTCTCCTGCCAGCCCCACCCCTGATCCCCATGGAAACCTCCCCACGGAACAGCTGCTGCGTGGGGACAGGGAGATGCTGGCACTTCCCAGCCTCGGAGCTGAACACCCAGGTCACACGCACAATTTGGGAATTTCGGGATCGGGCCAAGTTTTGTGCATTAGGATGGCTGAATCTTCAGAAATAGTCTCCTAAGCAGACTAATTGGACAAATTTTGCAACATATGTTTTAAACCGTTCTCATACACCAATAAAAGTGAACTAATAAGTTAAAATTACTTATGATTTCTTGTTTTCTATTTTAAAAAAGCTAAATTTATCTAGATTGTGCCATTAAGAAAAAAAAGAAACCAACAAAACAAAAAAGATGAAAGAAAGAAAAGCTCCCAGTTTAACTCTGGCACAAGGAGTTTCACCGAGTCCATTGCCAGCAACGGACAAAGAGGGAACCACTGCTACAACAGGTTTTTTCCTCAGCCAAGCCTCCTCACTGCTCCATTTGACCAGGAGCAGTGGACATTTGTCCCATTTGTCCAGGGAGCTAGGACACACTCAAACCAGGGTGATTACAGTGTCCATGGCTCATAATAAACTTTTCTGCATGGAAATGCACTTGGATTTCCTTACCTGGAATGAGACACTTCCTTGAATTTAAAACTGAAGGCCATAACTGTTCTTATACTTACAGCTGGGGAGATTTATCCCTGCAAGGAGCAGTTAAGATAATTCACCCAACACAGATTTTAACTACTACACAGGAGCAGAACACAAGCTGAACTTGCCCAACGAGGCACCCTGCTGGCCCAACACCATCCCCACGAGCTGTGAGACCCCAGCCCTGCTCCCCTCCACCATCCCCCAAACTGCCTCTGCTGTCCTGCACAGCCACTCTCACCTGGAAGTCTGTTTTGTCTTCCCTTGGCTACCAGTCCCCAAAATGTCATTGTCTCTATACAGATACTGAAATTCTCTGAAAATTACTTCTATCCCCTGCCAGCAATGTTTGGGAAAGCGTGCAAAAATTTTTATTCAGGGTCCTCTGTCCATCCCCAACCATAGCTGCTCTGTCTGTGCCAGGCCCTGCCCCGCTGGGAATGCAATCCAATCCCACTGAAGTCATGGCTGTTCTTTCACAGACTCATTTGGCACATTGGTACTACTTGGCTCTTCCCTTAACACTTGGGGAGGTTGAAATGCATAGACTGGAGCACTAGAAGGGACGCAGGCACTGCTAAACTCACCCCTGGCAACACCCCAAGAACTCAACCGCTCAGGCTGTCGCTGTCCTTCCGAAGGAGGCACTTTTTGTTGTGCTGAAGGGTTGACTGCAGCCATCCCGGCTGGCACAACGTCCTTGGTGACAAGGATCAGTGTGACACCAGCCAGTCCAACAGGCCCCACGGCGGTCTGACAGCACTGCTTCCCCTCTGCTTCATCTCACAACTTTGGCACCTCCAGGTGTTCATCATTTTCTGTTCAGATCATGTTTCCAAAATCCTGTATCGTCAGTGTCCTCAGATCTGGTTATTTGTTCTTCTGGTGTCATTAGTACAAATGGAGCACATACAAAACTGGAAAAAAATAGCTCTAATACTTTAAACTCTGACAACTCCATAGGTTGATGCATTATTTGCTTGGCGGGGGGGAAGGGGGGGAATTACAACATATACAAAAATGTATTTGATACAAAGAAGGGAAAATTTAAAAAGTCAAAGGCACCAGCATAACTTCCAAAGCCCAAGTCAGAGCACAGATACATGTTTGTGAACCACCCACTGCACCAAGCACGTTATCCCTCAAGCTTCTGGCCAGCAAGTCTAACAGGGAAAAAAGAGCAGACAGGAAGACAGCTGGAATTTTTTCTTGCCCTGACTAGAACTGATCATTTGATCATAAATAAAGTATCTGACCCCAACCTACACATCCATAACCCACATCCAAAGACTTCACCGATCATTACGGTTCTACAAAGAGGCCACATTTTTGATTTTAAAAAAATGTCCACAGAGCACAGGCATGAGAAACAGTTGAATACTTCTCTTCCCCCTCTCTCTCTCCTTATTCATTTTAAAAAGTGAAAACCATCTCCATACATTATGATTCCTTAAGTAACCGAGTTGTTGATTCTACAGTACAGCGACAGCTAATCCGAAAAAGAAATGAGGGGCAAGATGTACCTTCACATTCGCCACACCTGCTGTGAATCTGGTCACTGGGAGCTTCCCACAGGGATTGCAGGTAGAGGGGAGGAAGAGGAGAGTCAAAGAGATCAGCAGGTAAAATTAGTACTGCTCTCTGAAAGCTTGAATCTGTCGTTCAAGTATTGAAAGTACCCAGAGGGTACAACGGGAGCTGTTACAGCGAAGTCGTTAAAACCCCTTAAAGCCCCGGGCACAGCAAGTGGCATTTCTGGGCTGTCTGGGAAACAAAAATCAGAATTAAAAAAACCCACAAAGGCCAGTAATTCAGCCCTCAATTCCTTCTGGACCCCAAAGAGGGATCTCTAGAGTCGCCACAATGTATTTTGGGTGTCTTCTGGATGAGAGTTTCTTCCCTTTTGCAGATGTTTCCCACTCCCACAAAAAACCCCTTCCCTCCCCCCCAAAGTGTAACAATTTCATATATTATAAAGATTTGTAAAATACAAACAAACAAAAAAAGGAAGAAGGCTGTGGCAGGATGTTAGCGGTTACTCTTCATGGCTTCTTTGGCTGCCAGGATCAGTGGCGTCAAGCTGGACAGAGGTTTGGCCAGTTTCAAGAAGGGATGCTGCCAGGAAGACACAAACACGAGGAATCAGTGGAAGACACACTTTTAAAGGTTTGATTTCCAGCAGGATTCGTGGTTCCACGGAGCTAAGCAGGAATGACTCTGCACTTTAACTGCTGACTTGTTTCAGGTGTTTCTCCTGATGGTTACAAGGACAAAATGATCCCAGGCTGGCTGAGATCACACTGCCTTGCCCAGTGGAGTTTCTCCTGGAATATCTCGCTGTTTTTGGAAAAGGTGAGTTTTGAAGCTGCACTTGCAATGAGCAAAACAAAGATCTAAACGAGGAATAATCAGAGAAAGGTAAGAAGCAGCAGCTGGCTTTACTGGGCAAGCCTCTACACTATCTGCCTCAGAGCCACTCCTGCTCTCTCCCCAGGAAGGGCATCAGTGATTCTCTCACTCCTTCACACAATGCTGCCTACGAGCAAATCTCATTTCACAAACCAGCTTTTCTCCAGTGCCCAGGAAGTATTTAAAATCAAAACTAAAAGGAGCAATGGTGGCACGATGGCAAGGATACTGCTCCAGCTGCTCAGCTCGTAGGGCAGAACCCTGGGGAGAAGGGAAATTTTTCAAGGCTTGAACACTGACGTCAGACCAGCAGATTATTTTATCAGGAGTTCTGAGGGAGACTTTTGCAAGTGGAAGTATGAAAAGGAATGCAATTGCTATCAATGGCCACCTCCTGAAGGGAGTTCCTAAACTGCTGGATGCTTGGCAGTGGCAGAGTGAAGGCACAGATTATGATGGAACAACTTCGGAGTGTATGATAGCTCTTTCCTACCAACTGCTCTCATTACAGTTCCCAGGAGAAAACAAACAAAAAAAAAGCACAGGTGCCAGCCTGTGGTGTGGTTGACCTGACTCTGCCTTCTGGACCTCACACTGTGAGAAAAGCTGAGTCTCACCTGTAGCAATTCTTTGGCTGATCCTCTTTTCTCCACATCCATCTCCAAACATCGGTTCAAGAAATCCCGGAATATCGGGGACAGTTTCTCGGGGTTCTGGAGCTCTGGGGTGCCATTAGTTGCTATCAAATACAAAGCCTGTAAAATGAATAATAAGGTATAGCCAAAACCAAGCTTCAAAAGATGCCAAACTGGCCTGCCTGCTGGCAAGCCCTCAGATGAGAGGGCTCTGCAGCCTACTTCTCCTCAGCTTCAGAGAACAGAACTGCAAAAATGCCACAAGTGTAGGCAGCCATGACCTATTCTTGCTAGTAGCAAAGTAATATTCAAGATCTTTTGGCAACAAATACTGACCCTAGCAAAGAAAGTATCAGGTTTTGACACAGCAGCACTTTCCAGAACATCATGGATTTACTTCCCCTAAACTATCACAGAGGCCTGAGGTCAAAGTCCTGCGTTTCAGTTACAGGCAGGCAAATCTTGTGAGCACCATCACGGCATCCCAGACTGGTTTAGGTTGAAAGGGACGTTAAAGCCCATCTTGTTCCACCCCTTGCAATGGGCAGGGACACCTTCCACTAGACCAGGTTGCTCCAAGCTCCATCCAACCTGGTCTGGAACACTCCCAGGGATGGGGAGTCAGGGTAAGGCTGACTGCAAATTCAAGACAGCTTTTTCCTCTGGAGGAATTTTCTTGTATTACTGAAGCTCGTTGGCTTTTTCATGTAATTTTCTTTTTGCTGCAGATACAATTAGCGAACAATTACTGCCAGCGCTGAACACCCAGTTCCAGGAACACCAGGGCTTCTTACCCTCAGGGGGTTCTCGTTGAGGTACGGGGGTTCTCCTTCCACCATCTCGATAGCCATGATGCCCAGGGACCAGATGTCCACTTTGGGGCCGTAGGCTTTCCGTGTGACCACCTCGGGAGCCATCCAGTACGGAGTTCCCACCATGGTGCTGCGCTTGCTCTGCTCGGGGGTGATCTGGGCACAGAACCCAAAGTCGGCTGCAGGACAACACAAGTTGAAGAGGTTAAACTGGCGTACCCCAAGAAGTGGCTTTCCTAGAAGACTCCTCTATTGCTACACATACATTTCATTGAGAGGGGCTTGGGGGCAGTTTCTTCTTTCCTCCCCCACTACATTCTCCGTATTAAAAAAGCCAACGTGCAATGAAGATACAAAACCTGGAGGTGCTTAAGCAGGGCAGAATTCCATGGAGTGAAGACACGGCTTTTGTCCTTTGGAAATAAGAATTACCCTGCAGAAGAACGGTGTTTTGCCCAGTCCTTCCTTCAAGAGTACCAAGAATGGTACCAGCCAAAATAAGCAATGAGGCAGAACACAGGCAGAGAGTGTTCTGCGTGTGGTGTCTTATACAGCCTCAACTAGAAGAAACACATCCACAATCCATGGCTTCTGCCCTGCTAAACAGATTGTACTTGTGCAGCTACTGAGGTCAACACTTCACAGCACTCTGGCCATCTATACAGGTACTACAGCTGACAGACACGGAAACAAGGCTCCAGGGAAGTGCAGTGCTACCCCACTCAGCAGCAGGAACCTGGACAAACAAACCTTTCCACACGGTAACTACCAAAGAGAACAACCACACTCAAGAAAACGAGAAAAGTCACCTATTCCTATAGCCTTCAGGTGCAGCAGCAATGCATGTCCCATCATGTTACTTTATCCAGCTGCAGCACTCCCACTTCCCAGGCATGTAAAGCATCAATAAGAACACAGTTAAGGCAGGAGACAGATATTACTTTATCATTGACACTAAGTTAGAGAAGAGAGAGAAAGAGAGAGAGAGGGAGAGAAGAGAGAGAGAAATTTAAATTCTGAGGTGATTTTGGAAGTGTTATGCCAAGCAGTGCTAAGGAAAGAACCAAGTCATGGAAGTGCCACGTTGTACCATGACCATTCAAGAACTACCCCACCATGACAGTCAAAATACTGCCTTCAATTAAAAAAAAAAAAAGAAAAACCACACACAAAAAAAAAAAAAAATCAAACCTAGGGCAGTCACCAAGTTCCTCCTGCACTTTTTGGGCTCATCAAGGTGTCCCAGTCACCTCCCAGCACAGCCCATTTCTATGACCAGCCCAGGGAAGCAGCTGCAGTGCGTTCTCCTGACCTCCCAACCCGGCCTCCAGCACCAGCCACCAGCACAGAGGAAGAAGACGGGCAGGAATCCAGTTTCACCCACCAGCAGCATGCGTAGCTGCAGTGGTGACACCTGTCCCATCACCAGACTCCCTCAGAGAAGGGGAAGAGTTCAAAAAGAAGGTGCAGCTTCTCCCACCCTAAACTTTTGCTGAGGCAAAATTAGCACACAGCCCCAGAACAGCTTGTTCAGCACTGATTACACCACCCCCCTTCACACAGGGCATTTTTGCAGCTGACTCCTGTCTCCTGGGTCTCCTTCCTCCTCATCCTCCCCTGATCTGCTGGCGTGATGAGTTTGACTCAGCTGCTAACTCCGTCCTTTGGCCACTGTGCTTTGACACCTCTTTTGCAATTTTGATCCTTCTCCAGCTAACTCTTCCTGGCCACATCCTCTGCTGTAACTGTGCACTTCTCTTCAGCCTCTGAATCCACAGCTTGTGCAGAGACACATCACATCCTTAAAAAAAAAATTCAAGCCAGCAGCGCATCCAACAATGCTGGTATGCAAATCAGGCTGCTTGTAATGTTTCTTCACACTCCATCTCATAAATAAAATGAGACTGCAAACGCTCTGGAATAAGAAATGCTTCTGTGACACATCTTCATGGCACTTCAAATTCCTACAAAAAACACTTTTTACTTCACACCTTTTTGCCTTAACTCTTTGATTGTTATATGCTTTGTACATTCCTACATACCAGAAAGGCAGATAATACACCTCTTTCTCAACAGTCCTGACAGCTACCAGTGCTTTCACATCATTTTTATTTACACACACCAGAAAAGGATTTACTGTACAAGCCAACGCATGCATAACAATTACCTGAAAAGCAAGCAGTTTGTTCTGTCATGATTATATTAATGAAGGTGTTACACTCCCAGTCCAGGAAAAGGTACAAGGTAAGACCAGACTGCAATAAATGACCAATTATGCCCAATTTTCTTGTTGGTGGCCTTATAATGAATGGGGCAAAGCACTAATATCAAGTCACAGCATCCTAACAAAGCCACTGCAGTTTGCTGCAACTTTGCTCTTGCAATCATTCCCATTTTGCTTCACTGTCTGGGCCAGTTACTTCCTATTTACCAACATATTCATGGGGCCACAGCTTTGCTTCGACATCCTTCCCAGCCAACACGTTCACAGCCCCAGTCTGAGGGCCCTCAGAGTATCAGTATCTGCTGTCTGACACATATTTTGTAACAGAACTGATTTCTATTACTCGTAGTCAATAAAAATCCACCTCAAATTTCCCCGCCAATTCTCCTACCAATTTACACACTCTGAGCCAGAGATTCCTGGAAAAGGGGAAAGAGAACATGAAGCAATTGTCTGCTACTCACTTAGTTTAACTGATCCATCCATTCCTAACAGCACGTTGTCACTCTTTATGTCCCTGTGGATGACCTGGTTGGCATGGAGGAACTCAAGTGCTTGCAAGCACTGGACAGGAGAGAAAAAACAACATTCAGCATCCAGAAACACAATTGCTGCATGCGAACACGAATTCAAAGCCATGTTCACACCCTCAGCCAGCTCTGAGTGCAAGAATAGAAAGGTATTATTGAAGATAACCAGCAGAGGAAGCTCTTGGGCTACAAAAAAAAAATCCACTCTGGGTTTCAAGAGGTCAAAAATTTTTTCACCGTGCAGTTTCCCCATCTTAACAAATGCATCCTTTGAACTCCTCATCAGCCAAGATGCTCTCAGAAATCCCCAATGTTAATTTTGGTACATCCCACAGATTCTACAGTGGAACCATAAAGGATTAAGTGACAGCTTTTTAGGCTGAGGTCTCATCAAAGAGGAATTGGTGAGGCTTCATGCCCAACATCCACACGACTTCTACAGTGAAGGCTGTGAAACATCATCTTTCTGAAAGGCATTAATACTGCTTTGCATTGTTTTCAGATAAAAACCTTTCACACTAAGTTTCTGCCCAAAACCATAATGAAATTTACTTTTGTTATTTGAGAATAAAAGGCAAAAGAAAAAAAGCTTGATTTTTCTCTTTCCATCTAAGCAGAACATTTGCCATTTGCAGCTTGGCACAGACGTCCCCACTGAGCTTTTTTTATCTTGGTTTGCTTTAGCAAAGCGACACCGATTTGCAAAATTAAATGTATCTAAAACACTGGGCAGCAGAGTTTTGCTGAAGTACAATAGTCCAGTATTTGATTTCTTCCTCAGAAAAGTTCACGACTGTCACAGTAAATAGTTACTCTTTTAGTTCTCTGCTTCCAGCCCTGGTTTCTCTGGAAACCATTCCCCATCCATACACGTTACTGTGCAAGTTTGCTTTCCCTCCCCTCCCTCGGGGTGAGTCACAAAAAAACTCGTCATGCTGATGGAGTCAGATGGGCTTCTGAAAAGCCTGCGTTTCTCACACAGATAACACAATTCTCCTTCTGCCATGATAAAATCAAGCCTGAGCTGGGTATTGGCACTTGCTCAGGGCAGAAACCACTGATAAGCTGTGGTATCAGCTGCTTTTAACACTTTCATTTGAAATCTTACTGCAGCCTCGAAGTTATTCCAACTACAAACTTCTGGAGCATTATTTTCCTGAGAAATCCATAAAGGAAGCTTCACTGGCACAGAACTACAGATGTCACACACTGTGGGAATGACTAAAATGGGAAAGGGCTAGTCTACATCCAGTTCATCTTTATTTTAGTATCTGTTTCTTAATGTACTCCTGTTCCAGCAGATCCACACTGTGAGCAAACACAGTTCTCCTTCTTCCTTCTGGAAAACACTTCAAAGCTTCCAAGAGGGTTTTGGGTTTTTTTCCTCCTTTCTATATTACCCATTCATGAATATGCAGATTTTTAAAATGTTTTATTGCCTCTGACTGTTCTTTGTTAGTTCAAGTTAAAAAAGCCATTCCTTCCAGCTGCTAAACTTCTCTATTGCTCCTCCCTGAACTTTATTCATATTATTCTGTTAATAATACACGTTATTCATACCTTTCTGTTCACACTATCAGCAGGACGAGGCACCCCAGGTACCAAACCCACAGACTTAATTTGCTCCATCACCAAACATTCCCAGACACCCACCTCTGCAGCTCTTTTGTGTTACTTGCAAAGTCCCACTTTTCTGAGTGAACCTAATTTTGTTATTTTCTGCAATTTTAATATTGATTTCTGCTCATGGTACCGTTCATTCTTTACTCAGTGGCTTCAGCAGCAATTGTGGCAATTAGTGCTAAGCTAAAATAAAAATCAGGGGAACAGAGAGCACCTTCATTCCTCAACCCAGCACCTCCACTCTCACCTCTCTGCAGACCGCAGCGATCTGTGCTTCATCCATACATGTCTCCGTGACCACATCTGTTAGAGAGCCTCCAGCCAGATACTCCATCACCACAAACAATTCATCCCCTACGAGGTAACTACAAAGAGAAAACCAAAGCATGTCCTTGTGCCATCAGGGTGACAGTCTACAGACAGCCTCACTTGCCTCCAAGACCCTCAGGGAGAGGAAGAGCAGGACTGTGTAAGGATAACCTCCTGTAACCCTTGGGATGAGGCATCAGCCAGCTGGCTGCATTTACCTGTGGATGCTAAAAAGGCTGCTAAGCAAGGATTTTCTTGCTTTCTTTCTGTCTCATGTGAGAATTCTTTCTCTCACTGAAAATTTCTGTTTTTGTAAATCATGAACACCTGCAAGTTGTTTATAGCTTAACAGAGAAAAATATTTTGCACATAGCTTGACCAATCCCCATGAGGGGTGGTTAGAAAACTGACCAATTTAATTATGAGAAGTTATCCTATAAAAGAGCTGTTAAATAATGAAATAGATGACTTTTGCTCCTGAAACTCCTGTGGTCTGCATCTCTCTCTCACTGCTCCGCTCAGGAACAGCGATAGCAAAAACATTTACCTGTCCAGGAAGTTGACTATGTTGGGGTTCTTTAACTCCTTCATTACCAAGATCTCATTAATTATCAGCTCCTTCTTGGGCTGTTTCTGCAAGTTGATCTGTTTGATAGCCACCTAAATAGAGCAAAATAAAACAGCAAATCTCAAACCTCAGCACCCAAACCTTTCAGTCACTCTTAATACAGTGAAAAGGCAGAAGGAATCCTGTAACAGGATTAAAGGAGTTTAGAACAGTTTGTGGCTGGCAAGTTATTTATCAGCATATAGCCTAAAAGAATGCAGCTTGATCGGCATACAACTTGCACCCATGGCCAACATCATCCCCTTGCAGCTGAAAGGGTCTGTAAGAGAGGCCAGAACAGACAGCAAAAATCAGGAGATAAAAAGATATTCACCCAATTCCACATTAACAGGCCTGAAGCAGAAGAGAATCCTATAGCAACTCAGAGAGAAAATCTGAGCCTTCCAGTGCAACGTGAGGCAATTTGTTGTTCTCTATTCTGACCAAATTGGTGTTGGGGTATAAGGAATGCTGGGAGGCAGAAGGAATTCCTCTCAAAGCCATTAACTCAATGAACTATCCCAGAGAGAAAAGGGAAGATAAATTTCCACCTTATCCAGGAAATAAGCTAACAAGGACAAGAACTACAGAGTTTACAATGGAGAAGAATGTTAACTCCAACACTCTGAGGAGGCAGCGTGGAGTTCTGCAAGACAACCTGCCTGTGACTCCAAAACCAAACACAAGAACCAACATAATCCTGCAGAAATGATTGTTATTATATTGCCAAGGACATTAAAGGAAGAAACTCTTGTCACTCTGTGGCACAGAGTGACAAAATAACTATGATTGGAGGTGGAGCAGGTTGCTGAGGGTCTTGTGAGAGTTTGGAATGGAGACCTCAAGGAGCAGATACTCCACAACCCCTCCTGAGCTCCTGTGTCATGCCTGATCATCCTGCCTGGGAGGGAAAACACTTCTAATATCTACCTTGAAGTTCCCTTATGGCAATTTTTATCTGTTCCCTCTGTCCTGTCACTGTGTAGCTCTCAGAGGAGTGTTCCTCTGACTGACGAGCAGACCCAACTCTACCCTCAGGCATTAAGCAGAGGAAACCCGAGCACTGCACGAAGGCTGCAAGCCATCAACTTGCCTGGCAAAGTGCAGACGAGGTCAAAGAAAGGCCCTGGACCCCAAAATTCAGGCTGCAGTCAGTAAGAGGACACGAAATACGGTGGTGTGTAGAGAGCAAACTAAGAGACACACACTGAGAGGATGGTAAGGCTCATGTTTTAGCAAGATGTGGTGCTCCACTGCAGGACTGCTGAATGTGGGTACTGCTGAAATGGCATTTACTTATCAGTGACCTAAGGAATGCCTACTTGTGGATATTTAAAGGAAAATTTAGGAATAAAAAATAAGGAAATCTGAAGTTAAACAGAGACAAACAATTCCTAAAATTCGACTCCCAGAAGCCCTCTGGGTTGTCTCCCAAGATATGGCCACTGGATGACAAACATGCAGAGTATTGCCAAAGACACCAATTTCACTGGAGAAACCAAGGGATAAAAGCAAAGAGCAGGATATGCAGAAGCCATTCTGACTACAACAGGGCATCCATCACAGGAGACATGCTGCTTCCCTAGAGACAGACACAGCCAAGTGTGCAAAGACTAAATAAAATTTTATTTCTGAAGGCACAAGACACCAATGCCTGCAATTCTTGAAGGATAAACGACTTTCCAAACTCGCTTTTGGAACACCTAACTCCCTCTGCTTTTCACTGGAAAGACAAATCTCTATTTTTAGCTTTCATCATCTGATTACTGTAGAACAAGGCACACACTGTTACAACTGACTATGACAAACAGATCTGAGAGGTGATAGCAGCGATGGGAGCCACTGAAGGAAACTAGTCAAATCATTCTGGCCACCTACAGAAGAACATTTAAACAAAAAATGAACACAGGAATCTTACCTCCTGCCCTGTTGCCACGTCAATAGCTGTGAAAACTGTACCCGAAGCCCTGTGAAGAGAAAGAAGAATGTTACAGCATGTTGCATCTCCCTGAGTAACAACACGCATTCGTGACAGCCAAGTCACAAACACAAAATTGATTCAGTTTTCAATTCAGAATTTCCACCACTGTGTGATGCCTTCACTGTTTATTTACTCTATTGTTTGCTGCCCAGAGAAGTCTTGGCTGCCCCATCCCTGGCAGCATTCAAGGCCAGGTTGGATGGGGTTTGGAGAAACCTGGGACAGTGGAAGGTGATCCTGTCCATGGCGGGGAGTGGAACTTTAAGGGATGGGCTTCAAGGTCCCTTCCCACCCTAACTAGCATGGGATTCTGTGATTTATCACTGCTGAATGCAGCCAACATCTCTGCCTGCACAGTAAGTGGTGTGAGGCAGAGAACAGCACCCTGCTGCTAATACTGGCCCACTGGGAATACGAGTTGGAGTCAGTACTTACCCCTGCCCGATTTTTTCATATCTGGTGTATTTTTTCTTGGGATCTCCTATGCTTACAATAGTGCCTGAAAACAAAACAAAACAAAAAAATTAAAACGTTAATCCAATCCCACTGTCCCCTAGTAGCAGGACTGGCCTGGTCAAGGTACACCCACAAATGGGTCAGCTCAAGTACAAAGCTGGTGCACCAACAGCCACAGCTACATAGGAACATTACCAGGGTGAAAAATCATCATCAGGACGGTTAAGGAACAAGCAACAGCAGAAATTATTCTGTGTTACTACGGTTTGATTGACGCTCAGTTGTGATACTGTGATGTGTGTGTATGATACAAACCCAAATCTGTTCTATCGTTGCTTTCCTACCCACGGGGCTCCGAGCATTACAAACCACCCGAGCCAAGGCAGTGCCCTCAGCTGCTGCTGGGCACAAAGCACAGGGGAGGGCAAACCTGGAACATTCCTTTCCCAGCCCTAAAGCCTTTGTTTACCCGAAATGAAGGCACCTACGTAGTTTTTCCATGATGTCTTCATCTGACATCTTGGTTTTCTTTTTCTGCTTATCCCCCGCTTTCGAGGCGCTGTCGGCACAGGAGTCACCGGCTGGGGCGGGGATGGGGTCGATGACAGAGCGGGTGTAAATCTGGAAGGGAGACCAGAGACCTGAGCACCTGCTCTGCCATCACTGACCTTCAGCTGGAACCCACCACAGTTCGGCAAAGATCCCCAAGCACCGTTTGTAACGGGTATGAGGCAGAAATCAGACCTGAGACACATTAAAGTTCCGTAAGTCCACATGCTGGCAACATTAGTGACCTCTGAAAGAGACCCAGGCACCTCCTGAACAGAATGGATGCCACAGGGGGATTCTCAGTTTTTTATCTGCTTACTCTTTATAACCCATACTAGTTAACAGAGCAGAAACCACTATCTAACACTGAGATCAATTTCTACTAAGATTGAAAGGAAAAAGATTGGTGATTGCCATGAAAAAAAGGATGTGATTCTAAATTATTTCCCAGTTGTCCCCAATTTAAGGTTTTTTTTAAGGGATTTAATTTCTTGGAGCTTTATTTAATTTCCTCCTGAGCTGTTCACAGACATACACAGCAACTCTAGAAATATCCAGCTGTGGACCTCTCACTTTTTGTATGTCTAAATCCCAAGAGTGGGTAATTATAAAGCAATATCCCATGACAGATAAACATAATTCACATTTGCACTCCTGGAAGAAGTGGGCAGAGAGGCAAAATGTACAGCTCCCAGAGCCAAAAGGAGGAGTTGGAGTAAGTGGGATCCCTGGGACACCATCACCAAGGTGTGCAAATGAGGGCTACCCTAAAACTTCATGAACAACTTCTCAAGCTGTTGCTGTAGTGCTGATGACTTTGTCAGTGAAAGAAGCTTTCAAATTTAAAACTTGCATTGGTTGGGGTTCAGGTGGTGTACCTGGAGAGGCTACCACACTGCAATCCAATCAAATACAGGAAAGCAAATACATTACACCTGTATCACTGTGCTGCGCAAAGTTACACACACTGCTTACAGGTCTTATTTACGAATAAAAAGCCTCCTCCTCACATGCTGGGTTGAAGGGTAAGCATAACTGGATGTCTTCTACACAAGGTGACAAAGAAATCAACAAATTTCAATGATCTGAGAGGTCTTTTCCAAACTAAATGATCCTATGATTCTATTAACTACAGGATTTCTAATCCAACTGATATTCAGAAATTAGGTATTTTCTTAGCAAATTCAAAAAACAGAACTTTTCCCTAAAAACTTACAGCAGCTTACTGCCCCAATGAAACACTTCCCTAAAAAGCAGAAGTTCTGCAGTGCTGAGAAATGCAGGTCTGTCAGTTTTTACAGCTGCTCACCGATTTTGTGTGGTCTGGCCGCGGAGCAATCACAGGAGGAGGAGCCTCTTCATCATCCTCATCATCATCTGCCACAGCTGTTGATGGTTCTGAACCTTTGGCATTGGTCTACATTTTGACCAAAGTTTAAAAAAGACAAATAAATAAACTGTCTCTCCCACAATATTAAAGACTTCATATTTTTTTCTTCACATTAAGATAAAAGAGTTCTTACTGATGTAAAAAGAAAATAACTTAAGCCACTCAGCCTAACCTTATTACATTTTATTATGAGACTCAAATACTGCTGCTCCAGTGAAATATGCCATTGACCACCCAAATTTATGCTTTTATTCTACAAAAAAGTATAAAAATAAAAGTCTTTATACTTTTAATCTTTATACACTTTAATACTTGAAGATTTGGGATATAACAAGTACAGAAGACCTGAATTTGTATGCACCACAGAATATCCAAATAACAGCAAACACACTCACCGTTGGCGTTCCTGAAGGGAAACCGTCTTTTTCTGAACAGGACAAATAGCAGAATACATAAAATCATCAGAAAAAAAATGAGAAAAAGCAAACTTTGTAGAGTACAGGGTAAAAATATTACAAAGCTATTACTAAGGTGCTTTCAGAAAGAATTGGGAAGAAAAGGAGGTAAAACTGCCCCTGTTTGTGGGACAATCCTTCTCTCAGCCCCCCAACATAGGCCCCCATCTAGGAGTCACAGGTTATTCCGCATGGCTGATGTCACCAGCTGGTGACATCAAGTTCAGAGACAGCTGTGAGGAGCAAGGTCTCCAGATCGAAACCAGTTCATCCCAGGCCCAGAGCCCCAGCTTGATAAACACAGCCCATTCAAGTTCATTTTGGCTGCTATTCTGAATGATCCAGTTCCCTTTCCTCCTCTCTCCACTTAAAACAGGAAATTAACTGGACAACGCCAGTTTCCAGTCAGTTTTCAATCCATCTTTGTCTATTTGTTTCTCATTGAAATGCACCTTGATTTTAGCGCCTGAATCTGATTTATCATTCTGACGGAGAGGAAGACTGTGCTCCAGATACCCAGCTCCAGCGTCCTGCACACTTGGCTCTCACCTGGAGCAGAAAAACTCAGATATTTCTGTTTTGCTGTGTCTTTGGAGTCGTAGAATTTCAACACATCTAGTACCGCCTGGGGGTTTTTCTTCTGTTCTAGCTTGGTGATATTTGAGGTCTGAAGCAACCGAGCCCATTGTTCTGGCATTCCCTGAAAAAACAGGGGATTTTAAGCATCTTTTTTGTACTTTAAAGGTTTTTAAAAAGCAAATGAAATTTCTTCCCTCTATAAAAGCACAACATGCACAGCCTTAAGCACACAAGCAAGTAGGATGGGGAGCCAAAGATGAAAACACAGATCACAGTGCCGACACAATTCTTCAGGTGTGCTGGGCCAGATGTGAGGAGTGGGAATACAGAAACACTCAACAGGTCCCGTGTTACCCACTAAAGACAGCAAGCTGAAGAGGGTTTGTCAGGGAGGGCTCTCCCACGTGACACAAAGCATCAGAAGTGACACTGGCACTGCAGAAGCACTAACAGGTCACAGTGTGCTGTACAAACACACAGAAAAAGTAGTTCTTTGGTAGAAACCAAGACTAGCTTGCACTTTACTCTAAAGCTCTGCCTTGGCTTCGCTGCAGCACTGACCCGTGGTGCTTCCTGAGCTGCTCCAAGGCAGGAATACTCACAGTGAACTCTCCAGTAACAGCATCAAAACCAACATGGATGGTATGTTCGAAATCTGACGGCGGGGAGATTTCTGGCCTTTCCTTTTCCTTCTTCTTGCTTCCTGAAAAAGACATTCCAAGATCTCAATGTTAGAAAGAAATTCTTCTCTGTGAGGGAGGTGAGGCCCTGGCACAGGGTGCCCAGAGAAGCTGTGGCTGCCCCTGGATCCCTGGAAGTGTCCAAGGCCAGGTTGGATGGTGCTTGGAGCACCCTGGGCTAGTGGAAGGTGTCCCTGCCCATGGCAGGGGGTGGGCTTTAAGTTCCTTTCCAACCCCAACCATGCTGGGATTCATTCTGTAATTCCAATAACCAACACCTTGTTCCAGTCAAATAATTTATACTATGGCAGCTAGAAAATAAAAGATTAAGAGCACCAGAGTGCTCTGTCGAGCACAAGAAATCTAAACATATTAAATGTTTACAATGCAAAAAGGGACATTTAAATATAGATTAAGAACAGCAGAAAAAACTTCATTTCAACCTCAAGTTCACCCTAAAGACACTTAAAACTCAGTTGCCTCACTGCTTCAATTCAAGGTAATTAATGCAAACTAGGACTTCCTGTGATGAAGATAAGAGTTTATAGCCTCAGAGCAATTACCTAATTTAAATTAAAAGGGGGGAAAAAGCATAATAAATACCAGAAGCAGGAACAGATAATTAGAAGGAACACTTGCACAATCCAACCTAGATTCAATTGAATTTATAAGATATTTTCTAACACCTGGGGCTTCGGATTTTTGTTTGTTTGCTTTGGGAGTTTTCAGAGGGCGGCTCGGGGGCTTTTTTTTTAATTTTTATTTTATTTTTCTGCTTTGTTTTTAAATTCACCTTAAAAGTCCTCTTGTTTCAGTACAGAAAAAGCAGGTAAACCAGCACCCTCCTGGTTACTACACGGCAAGCAAAGATGGTGCTGCTCGGAGCGAGGAATCCGTCTGAAATCCCCTCACGCTGGCGGGAAGGGAAGGCCGGGGAGCGAGGACAATACTCCCGAACGAAAAGCCATGTGGGCTGCCTCCAGCTGAACAATGCCGTGGAAAGACACGGCTGTTATAAACAGGATATCTTTAATATGGCTGCACAGGGCAGAGCCAAAAAACAAACGGGCTGTGACGTTTCATTAACAGCACTCGGTCACAGCACAGGAGAAACTGGCTGCTGTGAAAACCAAGGGAAGCACCATTTTTGCCCTATTTCTTGCAGGTTTTTATGTGGAAGCAAAGGGGAATATATATAGAGAGACACATAGAGATATATATAAAAAGTTGTATTCCTCAGGAAGGCTCCTGTTGGGGAGCACTTGACCTGCACTGAACAAGAGCTGGTGCTCAAGCCCTCCAGCACGTGCTGGGTAAATAAACCCGCTGCTGCCAAAAATACACAGATCCCATGAGTAGGCAAGGCAAGGAGACGAAAACCCACCGCTCTGCCCACAGGAACAGCAGAGCAGCACTTCAAACAAACAGCCCCAGCCAGAGGCAAGCCCGGTGAGTCATGAGCTGGCAGGACATCGTCGAGCTCCGAGAACAAGGCCACGGCGAGGCCACGCTGACTCCCAGCCCCTGGCTCGGGCTCTGGATTGAGACCGGGATCCCTCCAGTGCAGGGCGATGCTCCTTTCAAACTGCACATGGGGGTCTTTCTGCTGATGTGGGTGAGCCCTAAAGCCCAGAGTCTGTAAGGAGATCATGAGAAGCTACTACAGGTTGGTGGCAGCACCCCGAGAGAGACTCCAGCCCTCTGAGGGTGCTGCATGTGGCAGATCTGGGTGCTGTCAGCTCAGTGCAGTGCAACACGTCTGGAGGAAGTTCTGCCTTAGCCCTTCAATCCTGCAGAAATGGGTGGTTTTTTCCCATTTTATTTTTGGTCCCGGCCCAAAAATATTTGGGACCAGGACATTAATAAACAGTTTGGCTTTCTCACTTTACCTGCATCTCTGTGAAGCTGAAGCGGCATCCCAGTATTTTGGGACCCGGAATTTGGCCCTTGGCCCTGCAGAGAGAGCAGCCTAGTCCCCCTGTTCCCAAGAGGGGAACAGGTCCTTCAGAAGGATTTGGTGAGCTGGAAAAATGCTCTGTCTGATTAAGAAGGTGCCTCAAATACAACTGGACTCTTCATCAAATGAAGCCACAGGCCCTCAGCAAGGTGTCAGCCTCGGTACTTCCCAGAGCAAACCCGTACTCAGGCTGCCCTCGCTTCCCACCAGCCAAACTCCATAGACAAGGCAAGAAACACAGCTGGTTCCCCACAGCTGGAGGTAGCAGGCAGCTGACTCCAGATGCGCACCTGGAGTTGCTGAGCCCCTGCTGAAACCACACTGAAATGTGCCCCGAGCACGTGACATGCAGGATCTGAGTGATGCTCTCAGCACCAGTCTCAATCCTTTCTGCTCAAAGACAAACATTGCTGGTTTTAGGGGACTATTTTAAAGCTTTCCAAAACCACACAGAGGTTCCTCTGACTTCAGAAGTCAAGCCAAGAAAATTCATGGCAATATAGTACTCTAGTAAGAAGATGACTATCACTTCATTTATCCTAAACAATGGAACCAGGGGGGAAAAACCCTCCATGACTGATGATTAAATAATCCCTTCAAACCCTTATGATTATTTCAGCACAGAACTAGCTCAGACTTGGGACAGAAACTGTGATTGCTAAACCTCTTCATCTGCAAGTCCCCCAAAGCACAAGAACCTCCCAAGGGAGGATCCGGGAGCAGATGAGGCTGGCCAGGAGGGACCTTGCAAAATCATATGGACAGAAATGTGCAGACAAAGCCAAACAACATTTCTGGATAATGGCAAGGATTTTTTCATTTTCTGAAAAGGAAAACTGAACATTTTTGTACTGATTTGTTAACTTATGTGCTGCCTGGAGACATTTTTCCCATGACAAAACTTCTACCTCAGGTTGACAGATTATTTCGCATCTAGTCCCAATGTATCTTTTAAATCTGAGCAGGAAGTTAGTATTTCTGTAAAGCTTCCCAGCAGCTGAATTTAAAGAAAAAAAGGATTTAAATGGGCATTTCTGGGGAGGGTGCGTCCCAGCCATGCTAATGAACAAAACAACTAACATCTGACTGTTGTGTGAGTGCCAGAAAGACACTGTGCCCACTTCTGTTCTGCTT
This sequence comes from Mystacornis crossleyi, assembly GCA_013400655.1. Taxonomy (NCBI): domain Eukaryota; kingdom Metazoa; phylum Chordata; class Aves; order Passeriformes; family Timaliidae; genus Mystacornis; species Mystacornis crossleyi. Next base: position 24,118 of record VYZQ01044888.1, read on the forward strand.
ACATTTGACAGCCAGTTTTGCAGACTTGAGGGCCAAAATCCCTTCTTTGGATATTTACATTAGCCTTGCTGCAGCTCATCCAATAGAAAAGTTTTTTCCAAATTAAAAAATACAACTTTCAGATAGTTTCTTTAAGTTAGGTAATTCAATTTCCATTTTTCCTAATATCTTGCCATGCAGGAAAACCTGCTTTTTTTCAGGAGGACATTACTTAAATTACTTTTTAACATCTAGAAAACATAAACTGACACCCATTTCCGCTAAAACGTACTTTTTCCAGCAGAAATTTTCTTCTCTTTTTAGCTGGCAACACTAAGTATCAGAAGGTAGATGCTAAACAAATATGCAGATTAATTTCCCTAAATTTGGTACATGTCAATATCTAGAGTGGTCTGAACAAGCGTCAAAGGACTCCAAAGACATTTCAGATAAGCCAATACAACTTTAGATAATTCTTCAACCACCTTCCCACTCCAGCAACGAACAACCCACCATCAAAATGAAAAGAGAAAATGTCCATGGAGAAGAAAGGCGTCATGGAATGTCACAAAGCTCTCCAGCTGTACTTGCACCCACTTGCATTCATAATCCATTTGTTACTAATTCACAGCAAGGAGAACCTTCCTTCACGTGGGGTTTATGTTCTATTTCATTATATCCCTGTCTGGAAAAGGGCTCAAATGCTCCGATGAACCAGCAAGGCAACAGCATAAAGACAAGTGCCACCCCAGGTCCTGAGCTGTCCTCCTTGCCTGAAGATGGACAGATTTGATCCTTCCACGAGATTTCCTCGCAGAACTCACCATGACAAATTCCGCATATCTCCTTGTGGCATCAACAACAAAATGGTACAAAACACCCATTTCTGCAGGATTGAAGGGCTAGACGAGGACCTGCTCCACGGCACTGCACCGAGCTGACAGCACCCAGACCTGCCACCTTCAGCACCCAAATTCAGCACCCTCAGAGGTGTCTCTCAGGGTGCTGCCACCAACCTGCACTAGCTTCTCATGTTCTCCTTACAGACTTTGGTCTTTAGGGCTCACCCATGTCAGCAGAAAGACCACCACAGTTATTGCCATAGCCCAGCCACAGCCAGGCTATTTCACAATAAATGACCTTGTGAAATAACTGTTCTGCCTCCAAAGAGACACTGGCCAAATCCTTCCATCCTCCAAAAAAGGGAAACACACCTACTGCTGAGAGGAGAAAGCCAGATCTCAGGAAGAGAGGGAAGCCTGTCTCTCTGGGTTTGATCTCCAGGGAGAGGCAAGGCTGCGGAGCTGCTCACACAGCTGAGCGAGAGCAAAAACCAAGCCCTGGGCAAAACACTCAGCCAAGAGAATAATCAACCAAAGGAGCAAAATCTCTTCAAACAACCAAACCTGCGTCGGCATGACTGAACCAGTCTGCCCAGCACACCAGCAGCAAGGCACGGGAGTCAAGAGCACAACTAGAAAGGCATCAGGAGCAGCAGGGTCTTCTCCAAGGTGCATATTAAAAGCAATGTTAACTAGTAGATGAATAAAACGCTTAGCAGATTCAGGTCAGGCTTAAGTCCCTGTGCAGTTTTACCATCCCAGATGTAGGAAGTTATTTCTATCTATGCACTGTTTTGTTGTACATGGACACACACTCTGGAGAGCCAGGATGAAGGGCTCCACTGCTGTACACGGATTCCGCATAGAGAAAAGAGGACAAACAACACACAAATACAGTCTTGTATTCATTATAGCAGTTTTTTTCTCAGAAATAATCTTTTTTACAGCAATCCAGGTTTATCTCCACTAGTAATCAACCCTAACAGTGCAGTTCCACAGACAAAAAGATGCAACTTCTCTGAGTTTTCCCTCACGCAACTGCACCTTCACCACTATTTCTTTACTGACTTTTTTTTTCTCCTCAAGGTGCCAGCCGCATAAATGACCATCAGCATAAAGTAACCTCCAAACCAGCTGGGTGCCCAGTTTAAACTAGAAATCTGCATTTAAGTAACAAGATCCCCAAGAATGCCAAACATTGATGAGGGTTCTTTGGAAACCTGTTACTTCAAACTGGGCAGCAAATAGCGGGTGGTTTTCCAATCCCCTACACTTGGACAGGCTGGACTCTGACATCTAAAGAACTACCAAAACTTACAAGGAGAGTAAAGGAATACAAGTGGAAAAAAGGAGGCATCTCACCTTTTTCATTGCTATAGAATATGGAGATGATTTTATGCCTGGGTTTCCTCTCTTCTGGGACAGAGGGCAGGGGTTTCAAGCTGTGGTTGGTCGCCAACTGATCTTTGCCCCCTGCACTGAAGATCGCGCTGCTCATCCGGACAGGAGGGGCAGGGGGCTTGTCTTCCAGTTCTCCGTTGTCAGACATGGTTCTCAAAAGCTAGGGCAAGCCCTGGGAGAGAAATGGGATTTGAACACAGGAAAAGAGCACGGAATACATGAACGTACCATTCCTTCTGTTGGCAGAGGGAAGGAGGCGTGAATTCAACTCTGAGGAACGCAGACACTGACGCCTCCACCAAAGGAAGCAAATCCCTTCCTCATTCCCACTTCTGGGCCACCCATTCATTTGTGCCAGCAGCAGCATTTGTGGGATGGAGCGACAAACATTTCCAGTGATAAAAGTAATCCAGACCAAATGAACAATTCCTAGATCTGGTTCTCTGTTCACATAAAGGGCCTAAGTACGACATCCTCTGGGGGTAGCTCTAGTCCAAAAAGCTTCATGCTCTAGTACCAAACAGCTTTAAAAGCCTTAGATGATTTCCTTCTTGTCATTTATCGGACAAGATCTTGAGGACAAAGGAACAGCCTATGTTTGTAAGCCGTAATTCAGCACACCATCCACGTTAAGTTGCACTCAGAACCTCTCTACCCAAATCACACAGCCTACATTAAAGAGCACAGCACTGAGATCCACAGGATGCACTCCACTTCTCAACGAGGCTTGCGTTGCTTCCCCACTTGGTGCCAAACTTTCTCCACTTGGAGAAAATAACATATAGCATCACCACAATTTGTTGAATCCTCAACAAAAACACAAGCGAGAACACGGACAAACAGCTGCTAGAGCTACAACCACAGCACAATAAAACCTCTACGTGACACACTCCCCATTCAAAAAGACCTCTGCTAGCATTTCCTCCCTTCTTGTAGTATTTTGGAGATTTTTCTCTGATCACCAGGAAACAGGCAGCCGCCCTGCTACAGAGTACAGAGCACCAAGAAAGATGTATGGAAACTACCTGTCAATCACAGGTAACAAACAGCAACAAATGTACCCTCGATTCCTCTGCTCACTCAAACGAACAAAAGCTGTCTCTCTGGAACAGGAGCCAACACATCTGTGCTGACCTCCTCCTCTCACACCAGTTTGGGAACTGAATGACCTCCTGGTGCCCATCAGCTTCTTATCCCATCTCAAGGCACGTCTCACGTTATCAGTGTGATTCACAAGAGCCACGACAAGGAGCGCAATCCCCTCTCAATTACTGTGCTCCCAGCAACACAACACCTGCATCCTGCCCAGCAGCAGCACTAAAACAACATGGGCTGTCATTCCCTGGCATTTCACAGGGTGGGTGAAGGCTGCCAAACCCCAGCAAGGGGGACATAAGTCAGGCCAGCAGCCTGGACTGGAGCAGCACTCCGATTTATGTTGTGAAGCTCAAGGGAGATTAACGTTGATTTTCCTCATAAATGCCCATGAAAGAACGTAATTTCTGTAAAATACCATCAGAGGCACAAGCAGCACAATGTTCTGGCAGTGCAGTAGAAACTGAACATGTGCTGGTTGCTCCATGACTTGGAGGCCAGGAGGAAGAGCACTCCAAGCTGTGCAGCACCCACCCTACACAGCCCTGCCTTGGAGCTCTTCTCTGATGAAGGAATTATAAACAGATCTGCCACGTGAATGTGGCTGCAGGGATGCAGCTGTGAACCAGGCAGTGATTCCCAACACTGTTCCAAATCCACTTCCTGATTGCTCTTCCAGATGTGGCAAGGTATCTGCAAGATTGTCGTGTTTTCCAATACCTGCACCATAATATAGGGGACAAAAATTAAGTGTCCTGCAACCCAACAGCAGATCTGAGCAGCCAACCCACTGGGATTTTAATTCCAAATGTTTCCCTTACAGGACACTGTAGCAAGTACATGCCACCCATTTGAGATGTATAAATCAAATAAGGTATTTGCCTTATAAACATATATATACAACAGATCCACCAAATCAAACTGATTATATTCATATATACGTATATATTCCTATAGATGTATATTCATGTATAAGATGAATATTGAAATTGGGTTTGGAGTGGTGGTAGTACAGGGCAGGGGACCACAATCTCTGCCCCTTCTGTTAACCTCAGAAAAGAGGTTTAGGGTTTAGGGTCCTTAGGTATCCAAATGGGGACGGACAGCTAAAACAAAACATTCCTTCTTTGCAACAAATGCAATCAGACAGCTAAATAAATCATAGCAGGTAAAGAAGTGCATCACATAACTTGAATGCCAAAATGACACACTGCGCAAAGAAAGCAACATCATGAGTAGCCTCTTGTATTTTTCTAAAGCAAACCCTATTACTTCCTCCATCTGTGCAGTTTTTCTGAGCTGTCTGATAAGAGCAAGAGCAAGAGCAGGATGTCAAAATAAACAACTCACCTGCATCTGAAACCGGACAAGAACAGACTTGGCCCTCCAAACCCACAGTAATTCCCCACACACTCCCTTAGAGAGGCCAGTCACTAAACTAACAACACTGTCACGTGGTATTCAGGCTGCAAATTAAAAAAATAAAAATAAAGAACAAAACAACCCACACATCAAAACAACCAATCATCTACACTTCTGCTGATGTAATTTTAAAATAAAATTCTCACTCTAGTAAAAATCCTTCCTTTTCAGTGACAGAAGCAGCTCGTCACATACTCAGTCTTGATCCAAAACAAATTACTCCTTAGTATCTCCGGTGCTCAAGAGAAGAGATTGCGATGTAACAAGTTGGAAGGAAGGATATGGAAATCCAAATCTATTTCAAAAGAAAATCAGGCGCTTCAAGGAACCGGTGTACAACAGCTGCTGGTGTAGCAGCATCTGAGCAGAACCCTCAGAGCTGCAGCTCTGATCAGCTGCTGACTGTTCCAAGTGTTCACAGAGATCCTTGACCTCGCTCAAAGTACAGCCCAGGAGCTCCACAGCAGAAAAACACCCTGTGAGGCTGGTGGAGCAAACTGGAGGGACAGAAAGAGCTCAGGCATCAGCTTCCCACCTCGGGGACTGGCTCCAGCACCAAAACTCTTCCAGCTCCTTCAATCTGTGGTCGAGGAAAACCTCAGCTTTAAGGAAAAATTTAAGCTGTGATTTATTTAATAACACATGGTAGGATTTCTGAGTGGCTGTTTCAAAGATCATTGTTAAAATAAAGTGCTGAATTCAAACCTAGTTTGCACAAAGGCCCATTTCAAAGCACGGCAGCTTTGAATTAATCATTTAAATAAATGACAGCAGCTCCACTCACGCCAAGCACGTCACGAAGCACAGTTCCGATCCTTCAGTCATCATCGGAAGTGAAAAATCAATCATTTTGTCCAGGTTCAAATCCAAATAGTTCTCTTTCTTCTGCACTCAGCTGAAGAAGAGAGCAGTTCCCCTCTCCTTTATCCTTATCCTGACTTCATCATGCAAGGGAAGTTTCCACGGCATCAGGAAGTATTTAGAAATGGCTATGGAGGTTTGGCATTATGAGCAATGACTGGAGCGGGGATTTTAAAAAAGAGGAAAAAAATTCTGAAAAGAAGAGTGCAAATACCCCCCCAAAGCTCTGTTTCTGCTCTCTCAGCCCCCTAAGAGGAGAAGGAGCCTACTCAGATCACAGCAGCCAGATGGAATCACTCCTGCACCATCACCCACGTGCCTGCCCTGCTGATTCATTCCTTGTGCACGGAATTGCAAAGATATGGGGAATTTTTTTCCAGTGCCTGCCAGAAGCCTGTAAACCAGCAAAGGGGATGTCAGGTTTGCATTTCTCTGACACAATCAGACAACACAATTAATGGTGGGGGTTTTTAGCTTGGCTGAAAGACATTTACGAAAATAGTTAACCTGAGTTTGAGCAGCCTCACCAAAGTGAGGCCTAAAGGTAATACATGGAAGAGGGATTCACTTCACCTTTGCCAATGAAGGGAATACCAGTAATAATAAAGTGTTCAAGCACATCAGCAGCTCCCCCACAATCAATACTCACACTACACTTAACACAAGAACTAGAAAGCCATGGATTGAACCACAGAGATGAGTTGAGGAGCTGCAAATAATACTTAACTACAGCCTTCAGACAGGTTCAATTCCACCACAGGATACAACAGTAGCCCACGACGCTCCCAAAAAAACAGACACCAAAAGAGCTAAAAGCTTTTCTCCCCACAGTTCTGCTGCTTAACCCACAAAACACATTCACAGGTGCCAGTGCTGATGACAACAGACCTCTTAGTCCTCATTCCCATGACACTCCTCCCACTTGCTGTCCCCTCCTTCTGACAAAGGTTTCTTGCCCTGCACTGGGGCAGTGAAAATTAAGTGCTCTCTCCATCCTAAACAGCCAAAGAACGAATGTGCTCTTCCACAGAGGCAGCGGTGAGTGTCCAGCAGGGTCTGGGTGTCCTAAATCCCTCACCACCAACGCTGGGAGACCTGGAGCCAGGTTCCTCACAACTGCAACTCCTCTCTCCCATCAAATCATTTAGCTTGGAAATGATAGATCACTGAGTCCAACAGTTAACTCAGCACCATTAACCTTTCCACCTTTGCCCAGAGAGGCTGAGGCAAGACATGCACAGGGAGCTCCCTGGGTAGCTTAAGCCACCTCCTGTCCCTCCGAGCCCCTGAAGAGACCTGCCCACCGTGCTCACGTGTGCCGAGTTTCATTTTTACAACCTACATCCTGCTACTCGCTATCTTTCCTCTTTTGGGCGTGGAAAGGGCCCGAGAACCCACGGTCGTAGCCAGGTCACAGGGGAGACACAGCCGTTCCTGTCATTGCCACTGGTGGGAAAACACCCCGAGAAACGTAACCCGACGGTGAGGAAAAGCTGAAGTGAGGACTGGGCCGACAAACACACACGGCTGCAGCACATTAGTCTGAATGCTTTGGCTTCGACTTGCCCTTTTTTGTTGTTTGTCCCCCTCAGTTCCCCTTGTGTGAGCATAAAGCCGGGCTGCTTCCTGAAGGACTTCCTAAGCACGGCTCTTGCGCCGGCCCCGGCTCCCTCGTGACAGGGATGGAGCCTGACATGCACTCCCAGCCCAGCTGAAGCTCTGCGTTGCTCCTCTTCTAGAAAAGGACAAACGTTTCTCCCCTCAGACTTGTTTGCAGACAAGGAAAGGAAATATAAAGGAAGAAATGAATAAAAGGATGAAAAAAAATAAAATAGAAGTCAATCATTCTGCTATCTGCTGTAGTGCACACTCACGTTTTCCCTGGAGCACTTGTATTTGAGCAGATTCAGTTTTAAATCCGGATTGCAGAGCACACACAGGAGCCTTATAAAGCTTTGAGCAAGGGTGGGAAGACAGTACCATGTGTCAAACCAAACAGCTGGTGTAGAAAGTTCTCACATTGCCATGACCTGAATTTGTCCTCTTAAAATGTTCAAATTAATGTATTTGAGCAGTCTAGGCTGCACCTGTATTTCACTGCCTGGGATGTGATTCAAAACTACATTGGACTACTGCTTGGAAAAAGAAACCAAAACAAAACATATCCAGCTCAGAGCTGCTTGGTAACGTGTCCCTAAATTCCTGCTCCTGGCACACAATGCTGTGCTTTACACTGCCACTGATCCCTGAGGAGCCAGAACTGAATCAGAGAAATTCATCAAATAAATCTGTGACAGGAGCCTCAGAGAGCTTCAAACTGAACTCAGCTCCTCACTGCAGGTAAAAATTACTCAGCTCATTTACTATCAGCAGCACAACACAGAAGGAACAGCATAAACGTCACATTTCAGTCCATTTGGCAGGGCTGACCAAAAAGGAGTAACAAACTGGAGGCTAGCAAGGCATTAAGAAACACAACCACTTTGCTTTTGATGTGCCACTACAGCTGCAGGATACTTTTGGGACAACACCTGAACTGCAAAACATTGGGTCATGGACACAGCCTGAAGGCAACACAGCAAAACTCTCTGTGGTCGGCCAGAAGGAACTGAAGAAAAGAGAACAGGCCAAAAATGCAGGAAGGGCTGCTGGTGGGTGCAGCCCCTGCAGAGGACACCAGGGTTGAGAAGAGTGAGTTACCACCGTGGCATCTCCAGGCAGCGGCTTCACCACTTCCTGGGGGGCCTTTTGGGGCCACTGGCACCACTTGTCACTGCATCCGGGACAGCCGCGGCCAGAGCAGAGGGAAAGAGCGAAGGACATGTCCGGGAAACAAATCTCCAAGGCAGAAGATGTCACATGAAAAAGAGCACAGAGCCAGTAAGAACAATACAACAGCTACTGTGTGATGCTGCAAGAAAGGACTGGTGTGACGAGGCGGATTTAAGACAGTCATGTCCCACTCTTGCTTTATGTTATAAAAATCCATGCTGAAAACACCTGGAGACTCATTCCCATTGCCCCCAGGCCTCCAGTGGGTTTGGTAGTTTGTTTATACATAGCCTCCCCACACCACTGCCTCTGAATACCTGAAAATCGCCATACTGGAAGAGATGCAACTGGATGCTTCATTATTCTGGAAAAGAGGTGCAGTTTTTAAGTGGAGGTTGGAGGGCTGCTCACTTCATCAGATATTCGATTTTCTTAGATTAAACAGATTTTGGAGTCCAAAAGCAGAATGAAAAGTCTCCATGGGTATTCTTTTCTCCCTGCCCCCCTCCCTTTTCTTTTTTTTCAAAGGCTCCTGTTGAGCAATAGATTTCCTGTGATTAGCTCACTTAGTGCTGATTATAGCTCACTTCCTCCCAGGGATTAGCAGAAAGCAGATTTCTGACAAGTTTTTATTCAGATGGTGCTACCTAGCCACAGCTTCCTGCCCCATCACTAACAGCCTCTTAGTTCAGCAGCTCAACAGCTTGAAATTATTTCACTGCTGCAGAGAAGTTCACAAAACCAGCACATCTCAGACTGTCTTCTCCATGAAAAACAAAACAAGTCTTTTGGGATGCCTAGCTTTCCAACTCGAAGCGTTTGGATCCATGAATTTATTTAATCAGATCCAAAAAGGAGTTTTTTGGAACAGAACGAGACTACCTTCAGAGACTGAAAATACTTATCATTTCAACTGAGAAAACTGCAAAAAAACCTAGCGGTGGCAGACAAAGAATCGCTTTCTTGCAGACTTGGCAAACGTAGCCCCAGATCTTCTGCCTGCCAAGAGAGGACTCGTGCAAAAGCACGGACAAGAGTAACTGTGATAGTGGCCAGCAAGAGCCAGCGGGATAATCTGTTCCACCGACGGTTACTGGAAACACCTGCGGATGCTCCAACACAACACACGGCGCCCAGAGCCATCCCACCTCCGGAAAGGCAGGTACCATCCTCCACAGGACCTGCTGGAACCTCTCCTTCCAGCTTTAGGGGGTCTCAGAAAAGAGGATTTGGTCAATTCCAAACCACACACCCGCAAAAACCAAGTTACTTTTAGCTTTTCTTGATGGGGAGCACAGAGGAACCTATGCTAACCTAGAATACTCCAAACGAGCTCAGATTCCCTAATTTACAACCACAAACAGGCAAGATACTCGCCCTTCAAATGATGCAGTTGAGAGAACAGCTGGAAAAAAACCCAGAAATAAAAAATACCTGAGCCCAATCAAGTTGTCACTAAGCTTTACAAAGGGACACAGCAACCAAAGCAACCACCATGAGGTTTATAAGCAGGTCAGGTCCCCCCTTATCATCTTCCCTTTACTGCTACAGGTGGCAGAGGAAACACATAATATTCCCACTCTTAACGAGGGTGTAGGAGAACCTCAGCCTGATTTGGCAAAATCAGACTAGGATGACACATAGAACATACCCAGCTAAATTCTTTCCAATTTGTCTTTTTCCAACCCCTTAATTTCCTTACGATTTTTGCTGAGTCACACAAACGGAAGGGAAACACAAGACAAGTAACTGCTGTTTAATTGCCAAGTCATAAAGAGATTCAGGGGGAAAAAAAGAAGATAAAAATCACAGTTGAGTGGAAGGAATAAAAAAAGGCAGAGAGGAAATTATCTTTAGCACAGAAGAAGGAATAGCCAAAACTGTAATAGATGTGCTTACCATGAACTGAGTTACACAAGACCAATATCCTATTGAGGGGTATTTGAGAGGGTTCCTAAGGCTCCCTAAAGGAAAATATTCTTGAAACCTGTTGCCTAAGTCCATTACAACCTGGAGCAGTTATTGACTCTGTAAGGCACTGAGCAGACGTGCAAAGTCTTGCACTGAAAATGAGCAACCGGGCTGCAAAAATGCCGTTTTTGAAATCAAAAGGGATCTCAGTCTTTTGAGGAAGATTGTGACTGAAAAAAATAAACAGGGAAAATCTGAGTAGGCCCAGACTACTGCCAAGATGCGCAAGAGTCCTGGTAAAAGCCCATTAGTAATAAAAAATTTAAGCAAATTAACAATATCTGGCTCACTGAATACTGGGGCCACCTGTAAGTTGTGATTCATCTGCATTTTGTCTCTTGAACCCTGCAGAGCAGTCAACGCCCACCCGAGTCATCACTTCTGCTCCGTGAAATAAATGTGGCTCCGCTGAACTGTGGTGGCATTTTACCACCAGCAAACCAGGAACCTCTTCTCTGCTTTGTCGCCTCTGAAACACCTCAAGCACCACAGTACCGGATGGGCCTCAGAAGTGACTTCCCAACTGCCTTGATTTCCCATTTCCCCTAAGGTTGGCAGGAAAACTCACTCTGGAAGGCAGCTGACGACAGCAGCACACAGAAACAAGGCAGAGGGATGAGCGGATGGACACAGATGCCCATTCCCACCTTTCTCTGAGGCAGCCCTTGCAGGAGCACAGAGGTCTGAGGAGCGCGGCGGAGGAGGAATGAAATCCAAAGGGATCCAAGGGATCCATTCCCACCCTCTGCCGTGGGACCGCGGAGTTGCCGCCTACCCACCGAATTCAGGCCACGCTCTGTTTTATCCAGCCCGCAGCCAGAGCTTTCCTTCAAGGAACCGTTGTGCAAAGATGCATAACGATAACACGGGCTCCAAGGTGTTTGAACCAGCCTGTTCAGCGCTCAACAAGGAAATTATCCTTGTTCTGCCTCCTGAAAATCCTGAGTCAACTGAAGGCAGACAAGGCAGCCGGCGGCGGGCACAGCGCATGCAAATCCATGAGCTGAGGTGTTTGTGCTTACTCATATTTCACCACCTAGCAGACACTTTTCTGCCTATTTTTATAGCTGAGGTTTTCTAAACATCAGAGGAGAATAGGGAAAAGGGCAAGTAGAGAAAGTTTACAAGAAAATAAAAAAAAAAAAAAAAGCCTGCATCTCATTGTTGAGATTCTCTCTTAATTAAAGCTGACATTACAGGCAGGGAGGGACCACACATTCCAGAGCAAAAGTTATTTGACTAAAGGCTGCCCTGCACGAGGCACCTGTACAGCTTGGTGCATTCCTGTGTTAGTAACAGCATTCCCAGCTCCTTAACCTGCAGATTCACCACGCAACAGAGCTCTAAAAACCTCAGGCTGCTGGCAAAGCACAGCAGGGTCACCAGTAACCCCAACACAGAATGAAAGCGCTTTTTTAACCTTTTTTTTTGAACTGCAGAAATATTATTGGGCAATGGTAAGACAAGGCCATCGCTTCCCCAGCCAGATTAGAGGTAACTGGAAAGAGAAGAGGTAACAGTGTGTATGAGGGTGGCAAAATCACAAAGAATCCAAGGTTAAGGGATCCAGCACTCCCTCATCACGCTGGTAGAGCTGCCAAATGTCAGCTAAGGGAAAAAGGAATCATAAGGGAAAAGACAAAGGGGCAAGATGAAATGTCTCCCTCCAGAAGAGCTCTCTTTTTCACGGGCACTCAGAATAGAGCTCTTTGTTTCTCTCTAGTGGCTGCCCAAGGCTTGCTCCAACCACTGTGAACCAGTGGATAGTGGGAACTTCAGCTCGGCAGAGCAGCCCTGGGGCCAAACCCTTGATTCTTCTTACATTGAGTGCCAACCTGCCACAAAATGCCCCGGGGGAAATCCCAGGGGGCAGCAGTACAGCTGCTGACCAGACAGTCACAGCCCCTGGGAAAGGTTCACCAGTCTGCTGAAACCCCTGCACGACCCAAGCTCAAGATGTTTCCTTTCTCATACCCACACTGGACACAGATTCGGCCAGAGAGAGCAAAGGCTCCGAGAAGTCAAATGCAGGAGCTGTGAATACCGCAAGCCGTCGTGCACGGCAAAAACAAACAGCTCCCCGCACCCCGAGATGGCTTCAGTGGACACATCTCATCTCCCAAGCATAATCCAGCAGCACCACACAGAAACTAGACACCATTTCTCCTGGGAGAGTTATAGTCCGTTTGTGCCACAACACACTGCACTGACTTCTTCAAACATGGAAGCTTCTACAGAAGTAGGGTTCCCTGCAGCATCCCACTTCTGCACCAGGAAGTTGCCTGCAGATAGCTGGGAAAGCTGTTTGTGGAAGGGACATCAAAGGCCATCTCCTTCCACCCCCTGCCACGGGCAGGGACACCTTCCACTATCCCAGGGTGCTCCAAGCCCTGTCCAACCTGGCCCTGAGCACTTCCAGGGATGGGGCAGCCACAGCTTCTGCGGGCAGCCTGTGCCAGGGCCTCACTGCCCTCCCACAGAAGAATTTCTTCCCAGTGTCTCATCTAAATCTCTCCTGCTTTATTGTAAAACCATTCCCTGTTGTACTATTGCAATCTGCCTGTGTAAAAAGTCTCTCCCTCTTTTTCATAATCCCCCTTTAGACCCTGGAAGGTCTTCCCTGGAACCTTCTCTTCTGTAGGCTGGAGACCCCCAGCTCTCCCAGCCCATGTCCAGGGCAGAGAAGGTCCAGCTTTCAGAGCATCTCCACAGTCTCCTCTGGACTTACTTTAACAAGTCCATGTTTCTGCTTCTGAAGACTCCAGAGCGGGATGCATTATTCCCAGTGGGATCTTTTAATTAAATGAGAAAGCAACACGCTCAGGAAGGGTCACCCCAGTATTTCCCTGCCAACAGCAGCTCAGGATGAAATCAGACCTTAGTAAAATACTCGCGGAGCTCAGCAGCAAAACCTCGCTCAAACTTCTGCCACAGCATCTGCACGAGTGTTGCAGGACTGTCACATTCAGAGAGAACTTCAATACACTGATGAGGTTTGAAGTTTTACAGATTTTATTTTTTTTCCTGGCATATTTAGGTCTATTAGGAGAGGTGAAGCACCAAGATGAAGTATACAACCAATTCTGCAGCCAGTGCACAGCATCCCAGGCAAGCTCTTCCCCAGTATTTCAAGACAAAATAAACAGTACAAAAACTACAAAGCACAGCTGCCACAAACTCAAATTATCCTGAATACTCAGATACAGCCCTGAACATTAGACGTGGATTCCTCAGCAGAAAAACAAAATACTGTAATAATGTTTTCCTTAAAAAGGGGGAAAGATGAGCAAGGCAGAGGTGCTCTGGAAATCACTTGCCGCAGTTCACACGCCAGTACTCCTGTTGTAACACTGCCCGAGTTTTCCTTGTGTGCTGCTACAGATTTTCTATTTTAAAATTACTTGCACACATACAAGCAACACATTCACTTACAGCTTAATGCAACAAATTCCCTGAAAATTGGGCTAATGTTCTTCTATGCCTTCCAGGGAGCCAGAGCTCTCACCTGGACACTGGAAATAACAATTTCCACTTAAAATACTGGCTGCCAGAATGAGTTTTTAAACTAACTTTCTAATTTTTCTAAGTCATTCCTAGTAAAACTACCTCTCACTCTTCTCGCCCATAAACAGATTTTTATCTAAAATGCCGAAGAAAACGAATCCAAACCAACTAGAACCGGTGTACAGGCTACAAATCAAAATAGATTAAACAGCTGAAAAACCATGAAACAATACCATAATTCAAAATATATAAATAATTCCTATGCTGATGTGGAAATTCATTTTTGCCAAGCCTACAGGACAAGTACAGGAGCCAGTAAGTAGGGAAAAAATATGAAAAGCCCCAACATTTGTGTTAATATGACTACCCCATACACCACTTAAAATTCACAAATCAAATGTATGATTAAAATACCCTAAATCATAGATTTTGGAATAAATGTACAATGGTTTAAATGCCAATTGTGAGTGGTTAAACAAATTGTATTTTCAAAGTGATTTAATACACCCCACCAATATTAGTACACTTTGAGGGAGTTACTATCCATGGCTGTTTATATAGGATGCGGCAGCACCACAGCCACAAAAATTGATTTTACAGCTCAAGAATGAAATACTTCTTAAAAAATAAAACTACAAAATGAAGAACACAGTTACCAACTGAACAGACAAAAGGCCTGTGAAAACTACAACCAGGCAGGATAACCAGCACCCTGGGAATCTGAAGAGCTTCCAAAGGAAGCTGTCAAGTTAAAATAATATTGAAACAGTTGACAAAACATAATACTACACTTAGAAAGCTGCAAAAGACTTGAAAAAAACCAACTTATATTGTTGTACAAATTCTGAGTTTAACACATAAGCATAGGTAACCGTGCCTGTTCATTAAACCACAAATGGCATTCCTATAGGCAGAATTAGAAGATTTCAGTGAACTATGACAGAGCAAGAGTAAAGCTCCAGAAAATGCATTCCCACAAGGCTCAGGCATTTAAACCAAAAGGATGCAGTTCTCAGACCTAGTTCTAGCTTATTATTTTGCCCCAATGACAGCTGTGCAATTATAAAGCAAATGAAGACGTTTGTGAAGGTGAGACTGAACTCACATAAAACAGATCCCCAAGACCAACGTCTGACATCCACAAAACACAAACTCAACCGTGACATGGAGCTGCCTGTCCGCGACGTCCTCACACACACACACACACACCACCCCAACTCCAAATTAAAGCTATTTATTTTAATAGAAATAAGAGAGACAGCACTTATCTGAGGGGTCTAATTCCACTGCAAGGGATGCATGATGATAATTATGGAAAAACATCAGACGTGGTTCATGCTGCACCATCAGCACAAGAACTGAAGACAAATCACAGCACTGCCTTCAACTCCAGCCTCCCTGAGCCCTCATCACAGGAGGGTGAGGGGAGGCACTCATAATCTACTCCTTCAGCCAGAAGAACACAAACAGCAGCCCAAGCAAATACTGCGCTGCATCCCAGCTCCAAACCCCCATTTAACAGAGTCCTCCCACCAAGCTGGTATCCATCACAACGACACTGCAGTCACCACATCGGGCAACTCACATCACCCAGCACAACAATGTGATTGCCTTCCAAATCTTCCTCTTTTTAATTCACAATACCAGTAGCTGCTACCAGCGAGGGTGAACATAGAAACAAGGGCATAAAACATTCTTGCTGCAACAAATGAGCACTGAAGACTTAGACATCTTGTGTTTATGAAAATCCGAATACATGTATTTTTTAATTAAAAAAAACCAAAAAACAATTATTCTCGTCTCA
Source organism: Mystacornis crossleyi (assembly GCA_013400655.1). Classification (NCBI taxonomy): domain Eukaryota; kingdom Metazoa; phylum Chordata; class Aves; order Passeriformes; family Timaliidae; genus Mystacornis; species Mystacornis crossleyi. The sequence goes on from VYZQ01044888.1 coordinate 39,769, forward strand.
TAAATTTTATTGTAACTGTGGAAGAAGGCCATACCTTTAGAAGTGGCCAGCTTTCCAAGAGTTTGTCATCTACAGGAAAATTTTCTCAGGTCCTTTCAATTGTTAAGAAAACAGGAAGCAAATTTCAGTAAGCCATTTCAATAGAGTGAAACAGAGAGAAAGATCTCTACTAAACTTGGCAGCAAAGATAGAGCCCACCGAATATCAGTCTGAGCAGCCCCTTGCCACCAGTCTGCCCCACTCTGCTCACTGGGAAATGACCTATCATCCACTGGTGACCAACTGTGGCTACCCCTGGATCCCTGGGAGTGTCCAAGGCCAGGCTGGGCAGGGCTGGGAGCACCCTGGGATAGTGGAAGGTGTCCCTGCCCATGGCAGGGGGTGGGACTGGATGGGCTTTAAGGTCCCTTCCAACCCAAACCGTGCTGAGGTTCTACAACCAGGTTCGTGTGAGCACAGAGGCAGCGAGTGAGAAACCAGAAGAAAGCACTGACGACACCCATATCTCATTTAGGAAATTAAAAACATGACCAAGGGAAAGGGACAATAAAGACCCCAAGTGCTGAGGATTATTGACAAGTCATTTGACAAGACTTTTCAGGGCTGGGCAGCAAAAACTGCTTCAGCAGGGCAAGAAACACCATCACTCTTGTTAAGCAGAGCAGCATGGAATGAAAGTCACATCTATTTCCAATCTTGACCAAGATCCTTGAAACAAAGATTTCTCCAGTTCAGAGGTGTTTAAATTTAGAAAGCTGGCACCTTGCTTTGGTCCATGGGCTTTGCAAGTGCTGAGGAAGTGAAGTGCATCCACCGTCAGTCTCGGCTAGCCAAGTACGATCAGGCAAAAAGGTGCTGTCAAAGACTTACTGCGAAAGATCTTTAATCTCAGAGCAAGAAAGATCTCCAAGGAGCCCTGACCAAAGTGTTACAAGATAAAACTCAGTGCCAACCGTGTGTTTGACACGTATCTCTCAGCAGCAATGAGAAATGAAAATAAAAGTCATTTAAATCCTGATGGTGTTTGTAAAAATTTTGTTTTGCAGGAGTAACAAAGTCATCATCATCACGAATTAAAGCAAATTAAAGATCATTTCATCTCTGTATTTTCACTTATCCTTCATTCTTTCAGTTTATTGCCTAACCCTTCTTTCTAATTCTTTTTGAGACATTAAAACTTTATTATATGAGAGGCTCCAAGTTCTAATCAGATTGATGTGGATGTACAGATTTACCAGGAGTTTTAACTTCTTCCACAGCAAAACTCCATCCAGGTTTACCAAGAATGAGTACATTTCCTTGTGCTGCAAAAAGGCTTTCCAGCACGCACACAACAAGCCAAGAATGAGAATGATGCCTCTCAGAAGTAAAATATTTTACAATGCAATAATTATTAATGAATAAGAAAACAAAAGACATCACAACCACACATTAAAACACACAGCCCTGCTTGCAAAGAAACCACCCAAACCAGATCTACTGAACTATCCTGAATTTTCATTTTTCATTTCCAGCAGCTACCTGGGAAAATAATCTACATGTAAAAATCTCAATACCAACTCCCCCTAAAAAAAAATATATATATAAAATTCCTGTAAATAAGCCCAAAAGGGCTGAAAAGAAAAAGCAGCAGTCACAAAAGCAATGAGTCCTCAGCCAACACATACTTTGGTTACTGCAAAATAGCCTCATCCCAAAAATCAGGAGGAGGTACTTGCCTGAATTTCCTGGCTACAGCAGTCATGGCTCTCTTTACCACAGAGAATTACTTTCTAAGCTGGGACACTGGTATCAAAGAGCCTTAGCACGCTGGCACTCAGATTAAATTAACTGTTCTTGTTGCTAAACAGCTTTGAAAATCCCAGACTTCACTCTTCCCTTTGCTTTTTCCACTCAGGGGTAGAAGCAGAAAGTATTTCACACTTCGTGATAATGCCCCAGCTCTGACAAATCAAAGATTTCACGTAATTTATTTTTGTAATAGTGACAGCTAGCATTTCACGCACTGAAAAATAAAAGGCTGTTTCAAAGCGAAAGATCATTTAACAACATTAGAGACCTATTTGCTATGCCACAGAAAACGACGGTGGGATTTTGTGAGATCTCGTTCATTTTCGTGTTTGATCTGAAGCAGCATTCCCAAAAGCTCAGCAAACACATGAAAAAGGCAGGAGGAGCAGAAAGCCAGACTCACTTCCAGGTTGTTACAAACCCTCAGTGTCCGATCGCTCAGCAACATTCCCAAGCCAAGTTTAACATCGGGAATTCCTTTTCCAGCAGTCAATTCCCTGACGTGGATCCCCACAGGCAGGGATGCCACAGAGGGACACTGGGATGACTGGAACAACTGGTTTGGGGCCAGGGCAGGGCAAAACCCAAACTGTGGCTGGTGCCACTTGCCCAGGTGGCCCCAAGTAACAATTTCACAGTCACGTATTTTTGCCGAAATTAATGCCAGCAGGTAGATTCAACGTCCTGGTAAAATCTCAAGCACTCAGCTTATTTAACACAAGTATAAAATACCAAGTTTACCTTTTAAGTAATGGTTTTGAATTCTTAAAGTTGCTCACTTTCAAACATTACCATAACTTACTCAACAACTGGTTATTTTTCACCCTGCAGCAGACAATTCACAAGCTGAAGCCCCTGCCAACAAGCTACTTCCACAAAAATCTGCCCAGCCAGGTCCTGCCTGGAGCCCAAATCCCCAGATCCCTTCCAACAGCCTTTTGTTCTAGACAGGCTTAGGGGAAAGATACTGTCATTCTGCCAGGTTCTCGCTTTACTGGAGACCTTTGCAAAGGGAAATGGGTTAAATATCCAAAGGTGATTTTAAAAAGCACCTCCCAGAAGCAGCTTCTTCTTGCTTTTGTCCAGGAGATACCTCTGCTCGCTAAAGCATTTCTAAGATGACTGTAAGTGAAAAACAAATGCAACATAGAGAGTAGAAAACATCCCATTTCTAAAATAAGCCCCACACTATCAGGTAACTCTCATTTTACTCGTTAAAGAAGCTGTGGGAAAGCTGACAGAGGGTACACACTGAGTTAAACATCCAGCACCTAAACAGGAAGCAGAAAACTTTAGGGGGAAAAAAAAAAGTAGACGTTGAACTGGAAAAACTTTCCAGCGTATTTCCATTCCTTATTACACCTGCCAGCTGCCCTCACTCTGATTCCCATGATGTTAAATCCCTCTCCTAACACTGAACACCACTTCAGTCACACTCACCGCTGCCCCAGTACGTTGGCTCCCTCCTACAGCTGCTTCTGCGGTAAATCAAACTACAGAATTAAAAATAATTAAACCTGTCTTATCAAAATAACTCCTTTAAAGATATAAAACAACTTTTGCTGATTAGTTGAGAGAACAGTCCTGACCTAAGACTCAAATATCGCTAGTTTTGGGCTACACCAGCACCACTGCCGGGCTCAGATCTTTTGGGAAACAATGACCAATCAATAACACAAAGCTCCCAGTATTTCCCTAGTAAGGTGTATTCATTCAAACAATTTTAAGCACCAATACATCATTAGCAGCTGATGTGAAGATTTTTAAAAACATTATCAAATTCACAGGCAGAAATTAGATATATCCACCTGAGAATTTCAAAATCCACTTGTTTTGCCTGAAGGGAAAGAGCTGCCTCACCAATTTTTGGAGCATTTCAATATACTGTAACCTTTAGAGAGCATGAGGAATTCCTGCTATGAATTCACAGTGTATCTAGTCAAAATTTATCTCAACAGAAAAACTGAAACTCAGTTTTAAGTCATCTTCTTAACACTTACATCCCTGCCTGCCAGGTGAGACATTTTCAAAGCCCGATTAATCTCCATTGCCAGCTGAGAAAATAGAAAGAAGCCAAGAAAACATTAAAAATGATCCACTTAAAAAAACTGGCAAGTCAGATAGAAAACTAGGACCAAAACCAGCATTTCCAGCTCTCGGTGACAGACGCTGCCCACTACATCAGTCAAAATACAAACACTGAAGTGGGTATTTTCCTTTTAAAGGAAACAACTTTTAACAGCTTTAGGGAAAATCATGCTCTGAGCTCGCACAAACCTTGAACAGTGAAGTCAGGCTTGAACATAATCGCTGAGCTCCATTTGCAGGTCATACCTGGTAGGTCACTAGGCGATTTCTTCTCACCTGAAAACATCTACTACCTCTTACCACCTGCATTTAGTTGCAAATAAGAGCTTTCTAAAGTCTTATCAAGCTCAAGACACAGGAAAGCACAGCAGGATAAGAATCCTGAGGCCTGCAGGGAACACTGCAGTGTTTCCTTGCTAAAACGAACCAGTGCCCTACCCAAGGGTTTCTTGTCCTTTGCCCCCAGGTGAGTGCTCTGGACTCCTTCTCTCTTCCCCACCTACACCTGAAAGCTGGCAGGAGATGCCGTCTCCTCCACGGTGCTTTCCTGGTCAAACTGCCCTTACCAAGAGGCAGAACCAATCCAGCTCTGCATTAATTAGACTTTAGCCTTCCTTAGAGCCAGCCTGGCAGCTCAGCCTGGCACCCAGGTGACTGGTTATCTCTGGGAGGGCAACCTCAGCAGTGGCAACGTTCAAGGCACCTGCAAAGGTTCCTGGCACTGCCACGACAGGTACAAAAACCTCTCTGAGAGGACACTGTGCCCTCCAAGCCCCGAGCCAGACAGTCCCATTTCATTTAGACTTCGGGGGGAGGTGCCTGCACAGAAACTGAAAACGGAGCATGGTACAGCCATGCTGAATCAGTCCGAGCCCAAAGGAGTGCCTCTGCTTTGATCACGCTTCTAGGGAAAGAAGGGAAAGCTCCGCAACCACCTTAGTTCGGCCTTTTCCCAGCTGCCAGCAGCAAGCAGGATGAATGGAAACCACGGTGCCTGGCTGCTCCCATCCCCTCCTTCCCCTTGCATCACCAGGCCTCTGCTTCCACCTCCCCACGGACGCCTTCGGGACTCAGCTCCCTCCCAAAGCCGTGTGTCGGTGGGCGAGCCAGGACTCGGAGCTCTGCTGGTGCTGTCCCTGGGCCGGGCCATCCGGAGCAGCCTCTGTGGCTCGGGGTTGTTTGCAGAACAAAGAGCTGCTTCACAGACGCGTCAGTAACTGTGCGTGATGTGAGGAACAAGAAAATACTGGCACAAACCTCAGAGCCCAGAAACCTCCTCATGCAGAAAACAGATAAAAGGGGCAAAAAACCCAAACAAAACCA
>VYZQ01044891.1:0-29989 GCA_013400655.1 Mystacornis crossleyi
TTTGTTTCTGGGTTTTTTTTAAGTCAAATCTTCCTGTGCTAACCTCTGGCTGTTTCCAGTGAGCAATAAACCCGAATTTACCATACCAGTAAATATAACAACAGTAACAGATGTTGTCTTGAAATCCCAGAGCCAACTTCAGCTTACCCCTGAGGTTTCTGTGATTCCACCAGATGATTTTATTTATGTCATTGTGACTCTAGAAGATGCCCTAGTTGTGAGCATGTGTTGCTGGATCCTTTCTGGCAGCCCAGTGCCCATAGCAGAGCTGTACCTACCAGAATTACTTTCTGTTGAAATCCCAACTCTTCTGTGTGGCAGGACTTGGGCACTGGCCACAGCTGGCTTCTGCAGAGCTGGATGCCAGAACTGCAGCCGAGCTGGAGGCCCCGGCGCTGCTCCTGCCTGCGCTTGAGCAGCACAACCCAGCTTTGGTGTTAGACAGGCTCGGCGTGGCCAGCTGCCCAGCCTGCAGGGGCTGCTGTGCTCAAGCTGACACTAAAGATGGAGTGGAAGTGCAGGAGAAGGGGGATCACCCAGTAAAGCTCGTTAAAGGCAAATAGCTCATGCTGAGTGTTGGCAAAAGAAACGTCACAAATGGTGAAAAAGTAACTGTGGTGGTAAATGCTGCCTTTCACACCCCTAATTAGCTGCTGTCAAAGCTGATTCAAGACAGTAATTCAGTGTTGTGCAGTGCTGGATCAGCTGGGCTGTGGGGGAAGGAGAGTCAAACCTCCACAGATGGTTTCTAATGGGGAGGAAAAGTTGTGTAGGGCCCTAAGTGACTGAGGGTGGCTGGGTTGGGAGGGAGGGCATTGTCAAGTGGGATTCTGTGAAGGAAAACATCCACCCTTCTCCTCAGGTGGGTGATTAACCCTGTGCCCTGACAGAGGATGCAGTGCATCGGAGAAATCATTGTGCATTTTTAAGATAAAACTTCTGATTTCTGCTCAGAAAAGTCACAAAAGCTATCTGGCAGCTTTGTTGCTTATTAATCCAACTGTCTTTCCAGCAGAATGTTTTGCTGGGCTAGATCCTCTGGTATAATCCAGAGGAATCTGAACCATTAGTGTGAAAACGTTGGTGAAACTGAGAGCTCTTCTTAACCCACTGGGAACACTGAACATTTCCCAAGTCTGCATAAATCCTAAGCACAAATCTAATTCAATAGTCTGTGTTCCTAAGACTTGTCCTAAATAGGTCTATTGGAAAGGAACAGACACATCTGGTAAGTGTAGACAAAGAGGTATGGGAACCAGCTGGAATAGTTCTATATTTTTCTAAAAAGCATGTGGCTTTTTTTAGCCATCTGTTTGGAAGATATCTTGCTAGGAATGAATGAGTTAAGGTTGCTTCAGGAAGGGGACTGGGTGGAACTTCTGGGGCAACAGACATTTCCAGCTGACAGGAATGGTTTGTCACCCTTGGAAGTTACTACATGGACACAGGAGATGAACGGAACACTTGAGAATTGGACAAATATGAACAAAACCAAAGGGAGATTAAATCCGTGGGACTTTTTAAAAGGTCGAAATGCAGCATGGTCTCAGGAAGGTTACTGGAAGGAACACTGATAAAGTTAAAAGCCAAAATGCAGGCCAGGACTACCAGTATGGAGCTAATCTGCTCCAATTATTTATATTTCCACTCAGTGTTTGTGTTGTAAAGAAATACTATTTGAGGACTGAGTATCACTCACGTTTCACTTTTGCTTGATAAGAACTTTTTCTCCCAAAGGAAAATAGTCCTTGTTATGGCTTTGGCCCGTGACTTTTTGTCAACTTCAGAATCTCAGCACAGTCAGTGCTGGCAGGGACCCAGAGATCCCCGAGTCCAGCCCTTGCTCCAGCAGCCTGCTCAGGACCACGTGCAGTTGGATTCTGAATATCTTCAAAGGAGGGAGACTACAGCCTGTCTGGGCAACCTGTCCTAGTGTTTCCCCACCCCCAAAGTAAAAAAGTGGCATTTTTCTCCTCTTCCTTCTCCTGTGTCATCTTTTGTTTAAATGGAATTTCCCAGGTTTCAGTCTGTGCCCGTTTCCTTTTGTTCATTCTGGTTGCACTGAGAATTTGGCTCCATCTTTGCTTCCTCATATCACACTACCATTGTTCCTTTTTTTCAGTTTCACCTTCCTAACACAGGAGATGACTCTACTGTGCTTTGCTTATACGTTTTGCTAATATCAGAAATGTAATAATATAAGATGTCCCACCCATCTTGGCTTTTTAAAAAAATATGACAAATACCTGTGGTCTGACCCTGCTTACATTACATGCAAAGGGAATCTCAGAATGTCATAAGTGCCAAGTTAAAAACTTTTAATATCCATGGGAGATGCACTGTCATCAGTGTAAAATGCAAGTGTTAGAAAACTAAGCAAGACTTAAAACCTGAAAAGTATATTGACAAAAATAATTTGGCAAGGCTGAAGCCTTGCTTCCTTGATAGATTACCAGTGCACAACATGGGTTTCAGTCATGATCCAGTTCTCTGCTCATTACACCTAAATTAACAAGATTTTTGACTGCACAGGCTGGAGGACTAAAGGATGTCAAGTCAAAGGATGAAAAGATTTGCAGTATGTAATTCCAAATGCATCACCCAGACTGACAGCAGTTTAAAAGTGAAGACAGGAGTTGTTAAATGTTCTCCTGAAGAGTGACCTGAACCTTCATTGCAAAACAATTTGCTAATATCATACGTGTGCTACAGCAATGTCTGAAGAGGAGTTTTTGCTCAGAATACATCAGAAGAGTAAATTCTTTTTACAGTGGTCACCTACATGTCTCACACTGCCCTGGTGACTGATTTTGAAGATGTGGGTGGCAGTTTTTCTGATTTGGAAGGAGCTGGCAGCAGACTGCAGCTTCTCTTGTTCGTGGTGCTCGTACACACTGAGTGGTGGTGGGTGCCAGGGATTTGTTAGCCATCCACGTGGTTAAACGAGCACAACACAGGCCTGTGCTACCAGATTTTCTGGAAACTACAAAAGGAGACTTAATAGGATGTAAGGGGAAAGGAGCAATCCAGTACACCACACAGAACTCTAGCTGGACAGGTTTCTTCTACACCACATCCACTTCAGCGTCACTGAAATATAAACATTGACAAAATCCACTGACAGAGCAGGACTTGCTCAGGTATATGAAGCAGAAAACATTTAATGAGCAAACTGGTGATATTAAAGTACATCATAAAGCACAATTATTGATCTCCCGATTTAATGAAGCATTGCACCTCATTGGAACAAGCAGTTTGTGCAATAGAATAGTTTAGGAAATAAGAGCTCTACTTATATCTCCCAGGAGTTTAAAATTGTTCTGGGGGTAAAAAAACCAAAAAAGCAAGGCCATAGTGATGTCAAGCTAACTGTCCAGGTGAGGAAAGATTTGGGATTTGCTAATTCATGATGTACATTGACCACATGGGGTTTTTCCTCCCTCTCCCCCCACCAGTTTCTGAGTCTCTCTATACAGGCACCAGTAAGTGTTGCCAATAATGTAACAAAGTTCTACTCTGTACACGTGAGAAGGAAGCACACAGCCAGACTCTGTGTCCCTGCTCAGTGTGTGTGAAAGCAGGTTCATAATTAATGCTGCTGCTGAATAAGTCCAGGCACCAGTGCATCGAATGATTAATTTAACAAAGCTTACTTAGAAATGACACCACAAGTGATAGCTAATGGCAGATTGTTTCACTCTTGTAAGTGCATATTAGCTGTTAGTTTTAAGAGAGAACAAAGGACTGAAAGTCTGTTTTCCCTAGTCAGTCTGACAGATAAAATGGGAGGTTGCATATTTCTGACTTTTCCCACATAATTGCTCAGGTGTGTGTCTGCTGCTTGAAGCAGCTTTGGCCTGCAAAGGAGAGGGCAACAGTTTCCCCCCATGCACGATCAGGGCTCAGTATAATGTATAATCCAGGTGAATTCCTCTTTCTTTCATGGGCCCACGGTGGGCACAGACAGCAGCCAGCCAGGCTGCCAGTACCACCAGGCTTGGTTTGTTTTGGGATTAACAATTGCTTCACACCTGGGACAGAGTCCCCAGCCTCCACATGCACCTGGACAAATGTTTTGAAGAACACTTTGCAACTGTAACTATGTGCCCGTCAGCCACTTAATGCCATGAGCTGCTGATGTTTCTTGGTGCAGCTTTGACTTACCAAACAAGTTCTTGAGGCAAGGTTGGCCAAACAGTTTGGTTCATCAGCTCTGCAGTGAGCATACTTCCCAGACTGCCTCCAAACAGTCAGATCACTGGACCTGCCATAAAAACAAATTAACGTGATATAAAAATACTTTTAACCTGTAATTGAATGTTTTTGTCAGGGAAATTGCCAAACCCTCATTTCACATGAACAGATATGTGAGTCATTACAGTTGAGCATGTTTATTGTACATGGCAGTTCTTTTCAAAACACACATGTTTAAACAGATGGCTTATGTTGACTATTAATGCAGTTCCTGCAATTAAGTTCAGTCTGAACCAAGCCGACAGACAGTGACATTCTACTGACATCAAAGCTGTTGCATTGCATCTTCTCCCTATGAATGTTCAAATTTGAATCTGCTACTACAGCCTCACCGAAATGTCAACTGTGGTAAGTCATGATGCAGCTGAAGAGGAGAGATAAGGTACCTGGTGTCTTGCTAAACTACTTTTTGACAGGGATTTACTATTTGCATATTCATGCTGTTACGTTTCAGTGGTGAAAGTCCATGTTTGAGCAAATTACTATAAATGAACACAGCAGTAGGAAGAAACTTGTCCCTCTGTCTCTACACATGTGGTGGGCTCAAACCACAGGCAAGTGAACTTGCCATGCAGGGAACCCAAGTGCACGGTGGTGCCATGCTCTGCTCACCACACCACCCACAAATGCTGCTGTCAGGTTTATGGTCCTGCAGGCAAACGACAGAAAATAGGAATGGCCACACACCTCGTGAAAGCCAAAGCTCTTGTGGTGCAGTGCTGTGTTGAGACAGGATGTTGCAGTAGTGGCTGGCAGAGGAGGGTGAGAGCAGCTCAGGGGACACAGCCCAGACTACAGAGCTGAGGTTGCTTTGGGGATTTCTGATATGCAGCCAATTTCAATGCCTTTAAAAGTGCCAGACAGGTTTCTCCTCTAAGAATTTTTGCAGAGTCTTTGGAATTTATGTAAACATTCACTCCTGCAGCAAAGTGCTTCACACTTCAGCTGTGGCCTATGTGAAAAAGTGTCTCCCCTTCTTCTGAACTAGCTACTACCTTCATTCAATAATCTCCAGGTCTTTCATTGGAACACTGAACAGTTGTTCGCTACTCACTGTCTTTTGTCACCAATTATTTTATAAGTCTATTCTATCATCTGATGTGTTTTGCAGCCTGAGGGATTCTATGCAATTTTTATTGCTTTCTCCTGTACTAACTCATCAGTATGTGACTTACCTATCTCAGTCATTGCCAGACACCTGTCTGCAGCAGGGGATGTGTTGGCCCTGAAGCTGGATTTTTATGGCTGCAATTCAGCAAAGAGAGAATCCAGCCCCTTGTGGTCCATTTAGGAGCTGTTGACTGTGGCTTCTGAAGTGATCTAGAACAGGTTTAGTGAAGTAGAGTAGCAGGAACAGCTTAACAAGCATGTCATGTCTATTAGATACTGCTGACCTTTCCCTCCTTCTTTGGTACTCTCCTAAATTCCATCTGTACTGCTTCTATTGTATTGTTCACTTTAGCTTAGTAGTGGGAAAACATACATTTCAGAGACATCTTTAGAAAGAGATGTTTTCAAATGTCCTTTCATTATTCAGTAGCAACTTTGTCAACATGCCTGGGAGCAGCATTCATACAGCACAGAGCTGTGCAGTAGGGATGCAATTTTTCATATCTGCTCTAGCAGGGCCTGTGACACACATTCTTGAGAGACCTCCAAGTGTCACTGCGTGATGCTGGACCAGGCTGAGGTTGAAGCAGAACAAGGTCCCTTCTATTTCCAAGTCTGGCACGTGTTCAGCATTGCCCAGCAGTGAAACTGGCTCCGTGCTGGAACTGCCCCGTCTGTCGGAGCAGAGAGCTCATTTTCTGTCACACTCATGCAAATACCCAGGCAGCCACAGTCAACACTCTAACTGAGCCTGAACACTGATACGTGCAACCGAAACCACAAAGAATTATCATTCTTTGAGTGGAATTCATTGCTGGAATTAAAAACCCCCACGTGTTTCTGGGAAAGACTTATGAAAGCTCTCTGAGGAACAACATGCAGTGCTTGAATCTGTTCTGATTTAATTAGCTTTAACAAAATTTACCCCACATGAAGAAGGGGGACAGCTATATATCTCATTACATAAATTCTGACCTTTCATTTCAGTGAATATATTATAATAGAAATGAACTTTATGGAGTTATTATCTCAGCACTCTCGGATATTCTGTATTCTGTAAAAATCAAACTCCCGAAGACCCCACATGACAACCAACCCTTCCCCCCCAAAAAAACCCAACTTCAAAATCCCCTACACTCCCCAAAAATCTAACCCAAACAGCACTTCACCTTAAACCCCTGAAAACCCACATGACACTTTTTCAAAAAGCCAGTGAAATACCCTGGCAATAGTAGATGTTCTCTCTAAAAAGCTGTAGTTAGCATTTTAGCTGACCCAGAGCTCTGGGAAGGAAGTCTCAAACCCAAAGGGAGAACAGCCTGGATGTTTCTCCTGTAAGATGTAACTACAGCAACCACGAGGCACAGCTATTTGTCTTTACAGAAAAAGAGGAGCAAAGTTGTGCTGTAGCTTGATTAAATATTTGTGAAGCTGATTTAACATCCTTTCACCAGGTGAACGTATGATGCTCTAAACAGCTGTGTAAAAATAACCTATGAAAACAGATTATTTTTATAACTTTTCTTGAACAGTGGCTTCAGACAGGTACAGGTAATGAACAGGTACCACAAACATTAGGAAGCTGATTACAAACGTAGCTCATAAAGCTGATTATTTAGGTTGCTTGTTATTTCTTGTCATTGGAGCTGGATTTCAGTTATTGGTAAATTTGCCAAATCACAAGTTTTTGGTCTCATGTTTTCTAGCCTGGATGTTAACCTCCGACTATTCCTCACTATTTCTCACTGTTTTAGTGAGAAAATGATTTAATTTTCCTTGTGTCTGATCAAGCTGTGTGTACATGAACTATAAGGAGTAATTAAGCCTGATTCAGCTCGTGCACGCAGACGGAGTCAGACTTTGCCCATCAAAGCTGCTCTGGGCCCAGCACAGAGCTTGTATTTTCTGTGCTTACATTGATCCTGTGCTAGAACATAATGGATGTACGACAAGGAGGAGTGAGGACCAAGAGGAGGGAGGGGTCACCTCAGGGAGCCGGCAGGACATGGCAGCAGCAGTGCGTGATGACTCTGGCAAGGCAGTAGTGGCTGGCCAAGGACTCAGCAGGAAAACTGCTCGAAGAACTGGGGCCCTGAGAAGATAAAAGAGGGAAGAGAGTCAAACTAGCAGAAGAGGCAATGGAGGTTTGGGAGGGACTGTAGCGACACTGGTCAAGGTAAGAAAAGCAACAATAGCAGCAATTTCTCAGGCAGCAAAACCAGTTTTCTGGGTTTGAGGATAATATATCCCAGGTTAATAGAATTTGATTTTTTAACGTGTGTTTTCTGAAAGTTAAGTTTTAAAACAACCTATTTCAAAAGGATAATGTTAACACAATTGCTACCATCGCAGGAAGCATCCAGATCTTTGCTGGAGCAGAAGCTTCCCAAGTTATTTCTGAAGGATATTGGCAGCGGGAAATTGTTGGTCCAAGGGCAGGGGATGATGGGGGAAGGCAGCCTGGGTAGTCACTTTGAGTCAGAGGAAATCTGATGAACTCTGCTCGTTAGCAATGAGTGCCTGCAGGTTACAGGCATTCATTGAAGAATTTCTCAAATCCAAATTATAGAACGAAGTGAAGGAAAAATGATCACCTTATGGCCACCGTATTTCTTGAATTTTCCTCACTACTGTGTTAAACAAATGATATCATTTTGCTGGTGGCTTATTTTCAGCTTCCTGTTTTTAAGCTTATTGGCATTTCCTCCAGTCCCAAAAAGGTAAAACTAATTTACTGAGAGATTATAGAGTATTTAGTTTGTGTTGGTTTAGGCAGACATTCAGATTGTGTCTGACATTAAAGATTAATCTCTACTTCCCTTTGGCTTGTGGATAAATGCAACATACTTCCCACAGTCCCACAGGTAAATAAGGATCTTTACAGATAAAGCAAGACAATTAGAGTACTCCTCTTTGAAAAGCTGTATCATACTCCAAAACGCAGCTCTCATTGTAACCTTGTGTCTGCTGAGCATCAGTAGGATTCCATGTTCTGTGCTGCCAAGTATGAGGAATGGAGATCTTTTTGGCAGTGGCCCTGATAAACTGGTAGGCCATGAAGCTTGATACTCAGAAGTAGATGTGAATGACAATCAGATGTTTATTTTGTGGTTTCTATTCGTTTTGTGGTTTGGTTCTTTCCCCAAGAAAGCATTCTCTACAAGTGAACAGATTTGGCTTTTTCTGCCTAGTGGCAATCTGTCTGCACGTAACAAGGCACCAACAGGTTTTTTCCTTGCTTGTATGCGGAGTATGAACCATCATTCAGGGAAAGACCTCTTGTGAGGCATCCTGGCCACGCTGGCAGCTGTGGCATAGTGGAGGCATCCTCTTTCTTCTGTGTCGTTTGGCTTTGGCAACTGAACGTGTGGAAAGAGGTGGTGCAAGCAGGACGCACACACCTTTAAGCTACAAAGCAACTATTTTGTTGCCTTATGCACACAGCTGAGAGTGACAAGTTCCCAGGCTGAGGAGAGCTGGCAGGGACCTGACAGTGACAGGGGAAAACAGTGTTCCCTTGTTCCCTGGTACAGGCTCACCCCCAGAGCTGCCGTCCTTGAACCCCTGGTTTTGATTCAGGGCTTTAGGCCTTTCCAGGAAGTGACATTCTCCATCTCAACAATCTTGCCTCTGTCTGTAAAGTTATCTTTCTCATTTTGTCCAGCCCCAGCTGACATATGGTCTCGCAGCTCTTGCTCACAATTTGATGGTTTTCTCGGAAGTCTGAGTGAGGATTGTGCTGCTGTGCCTCAAAACAGAGCCTCAGGTTACGGATGGCTGAAGCAAAAGGAGGAGGGTAACAGAGGAGGTGCTGCCATGAGCTCTGCTATGTTTGGCTGTGTGCTGAGCAGGTGGGTTGGTCTGGGAAATCTGGCACACCCCACACTGTGCTGGCACAGAGCTAAGGGCCCATACCTTGGATTAGGTAAAACTGCATGGAAACCATTTTGGAGCATCATTAGTGAAGAAAAGAATTCTTCCAATTGTCTAATATTGAGACAGCCCTATTTATCAGCATCTGAAAGAACCACCCTGGTACTGGACAATTTCTGTTTGCATTAGAAAAGGAGTTATTCATAAGTATCTTCTGGGAAAGTGCTCATCCAGCATTCCTGATGGAGGAGAGAACAGAAAATTTTCATGGTTAAGCACTGCAGTTTAGGGACAAATTTGAGCTCACAGTGCAGAAAATGCAACCAGAAGATGTTACAAGCCTATTAAGGATTGATGAGCATGTAGGAGGTCTGTGCCAAATATTTCAAACTCTAGTCTTATGTTTTAAAAATTGATAAGTCTTGTGGTTTGTTTTTTTTTTCCTGTGTGTAATTTATTTTTGATTTCTTTTTTATTGCTTAGTATATGACAGCACTGAAATTCTATGAATTGAAATGCTGTGCTTGAAGTGAGGGCAGTTGAAGTAAAATCATCTGTCATAAAACCCAAATGGTGACCATGAAATTATAACAGATGCAAGACTGAGAAACTCAAGCTGCCTGGACATATTGAGTAAATGCCATGCTGGGACACAGGGCAGGGTAATTGCTTGGTTCATCAAGTAGCCAGAGACCCACAGCATGAGAAATCAGTCCTGACACACTCCTAAGCAGTGTGCAAGATTCATAACAGTGAATGAATAGCTGTGATTTGCAGTAGAAACCATCATGTGCTCAAATACCAACCTTGGAGGAGGAAAAACATGATTCACTGCAGTAATACATAAAAGAAGACAAATGAAGAGGCTTCTGAAAGGAAATTTAATTTCAGCAGTGCAGCGAGGATTTAAAGAATGCTTATCAAAGATTTGGATGTATGCCCCCCTGTCTAATGTGTTTTCAAAAAGACCAAATCACAAAGAAAGTGGTGTGGCTAAACAGGAATGGGAACTTTGTTAAAGTAAAGCAATGTCCTCCCCCAAAAAATCAGATCCAAGCAATAAAAATTGAGACGACCTTAAACTCTGGTTTTAGAATTAACTTCCTCCAAAAAAGGAAGCCATAAGAACTAAGCTGTATCCCTATCATCCTTCAGTTTGCTAGCCAAGCTCTTCTATTATTCTCCTGTAAAATATGTTCACCTGTCCTCCGATCATGCTAGTGCATATATTTGAATTCATCTTTCTTGACAAGGGGTGACCTACTCTAATGAAGGCCTTTGTTTTTAGAAGTCCTAACTGGTGTTTCATGAGAAACTTGCAAAGGGCTGTTAAATATGAAGACAATCTAGTTCTGTGTGCTTTTTCGTATCTTATTATTTTAAATGATAAGGGTAAATATTAGCATCACAGGAGCACATCACGTAGGCTCAACTACTATAAACTTAAAATGAGCAATATTATAATGAAACCAAAATGACAGTTCAGATTAGATGGTGTGTTCACTACTTTATGAAGTCATAAAGCTAGTACCGTGTGTAATCAAAGTGTGTGCCCAACAAAGAGAAGAACTGCTATTTGCTCATTTTGCATCAGATGTTGGAAACAGGAGTTGTTTCCCTTTGGCAAAGGCCTGTCTGTAGCAGAGGACTTCAGCAGCCGGGGATTGCCAGGGTCAGGGTTTGCCTGTGAGAGAGGATAAAGCCTCTTTAGCCAGGCTTGAGGAACTACAGGGATCCAAGCGGGCCCTTTGCCATTTTCTGCTCCAGAAAATCTTTTTTTTCTCCTGAAATTCTCCTTGTAGCTGCAGAGCTATTGTCCACCCTCCTTGGTTATTTGTTGCCTTTACCTGTACGAGCACAAAGCTTGCCAAGGGTTTTGTATAAAGGTTCATCTCTGGGCCAGCCTCAGGGCTAACAACCATAGGTCAATACGGCCAACGTTCAGACCACTCTGTTTTGATCTCAGTTTAAACAACAGGATTATGAGCTGAGGTTTGCTTTTCAGCTAATTATGGACTGTCTCTACAAACCAGTACTGTCCGATCCTCTGCACCGGCTGACAGTCAAGGTAATTGTGCATTTTGGACACAGTCTGTGGGACAGAGTCCTCTTCAAGTGGAAAATCTTAAAACCTATGTCCTCCTCAGAGCTGGTCTTCATCCCTCTGTGCTACAAAGGAAAATCTCAGAAAGAACCCAACTATCTATTTTAGGTTAGGTAACTGGAAACATTCTACGGGGGTTTTTTTTAGTTCATCTGAGAACATGTAAAAATTTATGTGCCAAATGTATTTTTCAAGATTATTCTTCTGTGTCCGCTGAAGTTTTTGAGTTTCTGTGTAATCTGCACACATTTTCTTTCCTTAAAAAAGTATAAATCTAAACTGCTGTAAATATACTTTTCTAAGTTTCCATGTCTTGTCTTTACAATGCAAATGGGTTGTATTTTGGAGTTTGAACTACTCAAATCCCAGTCTAACATTCTGTGGTTACATATTCTTCATGCCTCTTACATATTCAGTAAAAACTAGCGTTACGCAAAATATTTTGTAAGTGAAAAAATGTATTTCTTTACGGCTTATTAGCATTAACTATGGAAGAGAAAAATTGGAAAAAAACTCCTTTTCCAATCCCAGCCTAAACAACTCCTGTATGATTGAACTGACTGACGCCTTTATTAATTATGATATGCTTTTATCCTTTCCTGACTACACCGATTCCCAGAAATAGTGGTGCTTCTGCACACAGTTTAACTCCCTTGTAAACACACCCATCTGCTCAGTGTTTTCCTTCCTGCATAACTTTTACCTCAATGGTAAAAGCAGCTGACTGAGGGCATTAGGCAAGAAATACATCTGTTCCTGCAGATTGCCTTGTTAAAATGAAATGTGAAATCAGGCAATGGTGATTCTCTCAGACGATCCCTACGTTGCCAAATGCCAGCTAGAGTTCAAGGATGTGGGCAACAGGACTATTCAGGGGCTGTACCTTAAATGCTTATGTGTCAGAGAACATTTTTATTTACTTCTTGATATCTCTGCCTTGGAGAGTGTTATAATTTAAAGTGGCTTTTCTCAAAATTGTGTATTCTCAAAGTCAATAAAATTCAATGTGATTATTGGCCAAGCTGTTGTGTCATTGAAATCATTATTATTCCACTGACTTCAAATATTTTTCTTGGTCTCATGAGAAATAATGCGTCATCTTCAGATTTGACCTTTTTAATGGCAGAAGTACACACAGAATGTTCCTATGGAGTTTAGAACAGTGGAAGGATCATTTCAAACCCTGATAGAGGCTGGGGGTGAGCTCCTTTCATGCTGGTGACAGTTTTAGAAGTAGGATGCTCACAAAATTCAGCTCACCAAAGGTACTTGTACTGACCGGCTCTGTACTTTGTACACAAAAATCTCACACTCCTGGTTTCATTCCATGGAATTTTCCAAGAGCAGCTAACTGTCCATTTCACAGGTCCCAGAGCCTCCACAGGGGAGAAATCTCAACAACAATTCAGACAATTTCAACAACACAGTCATAGTTCCCATGTTATTCTTGTGCTATGCTCAGATGCTGAATACAGACTCTGGTCTGCAGGGTGCTGTAATGACAAGTGTTTGTTGTGCTCCCTGTTCCCATGAAGTGAACACAGACAAACTACATGGATTGTGTGTTTTGTGGGCAGCTGTACCCTTAGGTGTGCTCAGCTGCACTGATCCTCATAGGAGAGCACTGTCTCACCAGAGAGTTTGCCAGCTTGCAAGCTGGATTTTGCTTGGAGGCTGTGCATCTCAACAATGACTTCAAAAGATATCTCCCATGTTTGGCAGTCCTTGGTTTTTAAAGGGACTGTTTTATTCTTACTAATTTTAACTCTGTGTAGATCTTATCCTGTGAATTTTAGAGGAGAGAAAATAAAAATTGAAGTGACACAGACTGTCTGCAGGAGAAATGCTTCACGTTGGGACAAAACACCTGGTATCTATCCAGGACAGAATTTGGTATTATAGAAAGGTGAATAAGTTGAATAAGAGCAGCATGGGCAGGCAGGCTACAAGACGTGCTGGATCAAAAACATTTATTTTGGTATTTCAAAGGATTTTTAAACTGAGATTAAACTAAAAAAAGGTTTGAACATGAGCGATTTCTGATCTAGCACTGCAATTCAGCTGGATCCCAGTGTCCATGCAGTTAACCCCTTTATGTGACTAGGATTTGGTAAAATGTGTAAGGTAACAGGCAACTTGATGTGTGTCTGCAGCTCAGGATTACTACTTTGCAATCTTTAATGCATAAACCAAGAGATTTGTCATTCCAATAATCTGATTTGCACAGACTCCTGCAGCAGAGCATGTGAGTGCCTAATTCAGGTATATGTTTATTATTTAACAGAGTATTTCTTTGTTATAGTAACACCAGAAATAAAAGCACGTATGGTCCACTGCTGTCAAAAATAAAGATGTAGAAACATGGTAGGCAGAGGCACCTAATTTCTTTCTCATCTGCCAAGTTCAACCTTTCACCTAAAAACCCCAATCACCCGTAGAAGGTAGTTGTTAAGCTGTTATTTTATTAGGTATTATTAAATAGCTTCCTCCTGATAAGAGACAGCTCACAATATGTATAGCAACTTAAAATCCAATTTGTATCCATAGGCTTCAGCCTTTCCAAGTCACGTATGCTGACTGTGCAGAGGGTTAATCTTTCATGGAAAAGGCAAGCTTATGAAATCAGGCTAATCTATAAATAGCTTCTTTTTTGAATGTTGGCATTTAAGGCTGTGGAATATTCTGAAAACTAAGGGTTTGTGTTTCCCAGTATTTTCTACAAATAGTTAACATATAGTCTAGGCCAAGTTGCTTTATTGCTTCCTAAGCAGCATGCAGGAGGCTGTGGGGACAATCCACTTTGTACCTAAGAGGTCACAAACACTGGGATACAGCTAGAACTGTCAAAAAATCACCCTGAGGAGGATGTTGCCAAAGAATGTGATTCTTTGGCAAGTCTCCCTCTGTTTTTATGGAAAGCTTTCTATTCATAAAATATCAAGTGAACGACAAGGAAAAAGAAGTGGCACTTATTTGTAGGAGAGCTGCACCAAAGAAGGAGCCTTTCTGCTGAGAAGGTGACTGTGACACTCCAGTGCCACTTTCTGATTTGGCACAGTTGTATTACAGCCTTGAAAAACATGGGTTTAGCACAGTCTGAGTGTCACACTTGACATGTACAACCATGTTATGAACTATTACTATTAAAGTTTCCAGTGGAAGTGAAGTCAGGATTTCACTAGAGCAGTATCAATGTTTACAGCAATCTCCTGTTTGGGGGGTGGCAGTATTGCACTGTAGCAATGGGGGGGAAAAGTTGCAACTTTTGGCTACAGTTTTAAGTATCTGAATGTTAGAAAAAGACAGAATAACAAAGTTTCAGAGAAGATTGGAAGGCCAAATATGAGAGTGGCATTTGAGGCAGACTTTTGCTCTTAAAATCAGGCTTGAGCTGCTTAGTATCTCTTAGCAGTTGAGAAGATCTAGAGAATAAAGAATTTAAGGTGTTTAAAAAAATTTTTTTTATTTTGTGTTTGAGTTCAAGTACAGTATTCAAATATGTTATATGATGTGACCTTCGAGTACCTCATTTGTGGAATAAATGATAACCTACTTACATTTGGCTACATACCTACTTCTTATGTGAGAATCCTGGTATAATAAACACCCAGATTATGCATATAAAACAATAAAGATAGAATGGTAAGTGTGCTTATCTTCAATTGAAATACAACAAACTCTGAATTTAGATAAGCTTTAAAAATACCATTCAGAAGTTAGTTCCTCATATGAAAGTTAGTTTCAACAATTAAGTGGCAATATAAAGACCACGCTCTTCTGTAATGAGAGGTTACAGTAACCCTCAGTCTTTGCAGTCTTGATGAGGAGGGTGGGAAGATGTATCCCCAAACTCAGCAGCTTACCCTCTCTTGAGTGTGGCCTTGCAGGGTCTGGAGAATGTGGGATCCACTGGGGAGAAGCCTGCACGAGTTCAGCTTGGAATAGCAGACTTTGCATCCCTTGAAGCACCCAGCCAGTGTACAAGAGGGTAAAGAAGAAAAAGAACATATTTGTATTAAAAAAACTGCTCAGAAGATTCTATAATTCTCTCATTTATGACTTAGTGGGTTTTGCTGGAGGACTGTTCCAAAGTCCAAGTGAATGTGCAAAGAACTCAAATTTTTAGGAAGGGCGATGGGCTGGCTTTGGATTGATAGATGCTTATGTGTGCTTTCACAATGAATAAATTCAAGTCCTTATGCATGAATGAAACTACACTTACAATTTAAAATCAAATATGTTTGGTCCAGACTGGACTATTTCTTCCTTCCCCACTTAAGGGCAGCATATTCATTAAAATAAGCACATTTTTATTTCAACCGATTTTCTCCATAACTAATGGCATTTTCATCTTCACAGCACATCACTGAAGCAAAAAGCTTTGACTTTCAAAAATTCTGTCAAATAAAGCCCTCATGAAAAATTAAGTTAGATTCTTCTTATGATAGAACTTAGCTGCTTTTTGAAGATTCCCTGACTCAGGATGAAATACAGCAATGTAATTTATATTCCAAACCTCAGCTGCTATGACATGCATGTGATCAATACTGATAAGATAAACTAAGCCTCTCAGCTTAGAAATTCCATGCAGAAATGCAGATTCGATGATAAATCTCTTAGATGCAGAAAAGGTGCAGTAGAAAAAGGAAATGATTCTTCCAACTCCCTTGAAAACCACCTGTCACAGTCAGATTGGCCATGGAGCTGTCCTCATCTGTGCATACAGCATTATTTCATACCATGTGGTATTTACATTTCCTTGTCCTTGTTTTTTCTGATCACATGAGAACTGTAAAAATCTTTGGGTCTAGGCTTTTATAAAAGGTCAATTCCACTTTTTATAATCTAGATTTCTGTGAAAACTTGTTTATAGAAGCCAGTGAGGATTATTTTCTGCAAGGTTTGTCTTGGAGGATAATGGGAAAGGGTGCACAGTTAGTTTTTTATTTAGAAACAGATGTGGCATTTTTATAGGGGGAAAAATATAATCATTGTGTTAGGATTTAGACATGTCTGGCTGAAAATTATTCTGAGAAACAGAACTGTGTTTTCTGCAGACGATTGAAGTTATTTTTGTGAATAAGAGAGGCTTCCATTTGCATATCATTTAATTCTTACATACTTGTGCATGGCAAGTGTTTTATATTTTATTGTTTGATCACAGAGAGAAAGGACACAGAGTAAAATTATAACACAGCTTTCTGCAGATGTCAGTTCTTCTCCACTGAGAACTGAGGCTCTCCAGCTGTCACAAAGGAAGAGGGAAAGCAGATTGCTATGTGTTGGCATCTTAGTGCATCAGACATCTCAAAATATCTTAATCTGTTGGGTTTACTTACTGCTAATAAGAATAAATATTGCAAAAATTTCTAAGAATTATCTTAATCGTTAGCAGTTTTTTAAGTAATAGGAGTTGTTTTAACTATTTTGCTACTCTAGTTCTTGTAATTTGTGTGTTTATTAGTATTTGACATAATTGTTTAAGCACCTTCTATTTTCACTTATTGTCTACAAGTGCATTCGGTGCTAATGAAATCTCCTGTGTGTTACTTAGAAATAAGATTAAAAACAGTGCAAAATGAAGTTATTACAAAAATTTTAAATCAAAAGATAAATAAGACTAACCCCAATATCAAATACTACTATTTTACCACATACTAAACTTTTCTTTAGAAACTTTTCATTAGAAAAGATCATGAATATTGATCTTTTCCATCTGTTAGGTCCAAAAATATGTGCTTTAAGTATATAGTTATTTCTGAGACTGTAACAATCCAAAATTGTGACAAGGGAAATGCTCAGTAGCTGGAAGGAACAAAACATCCCTCATAATTAGAGTCAAGGAACTGGTTCCTCAGAGGATGTGGAGTAACTGCTTTTTGGAGATTTTCAGAAGTTGTCCAAATACTTTTGGCTTTTGGCAACCTGATCTAACTCACCCCAAAGTCCTTTTATCTCTGTAGACTTTGTGATGAGAGTTGATGCAACATTACCTGGCTGATCTCCTAACTGCTAGTAGGCATACATTCTGTTTAGTGAGGTACAGTGGATAAAATTTGCCATCTGTTCACTTGCCAGCAGTCAGAGGGTAGGAGCTGAGATTTTATAATATTAATGCAGTAAAATAGGAGAAGAAAGCTTGCTATTGAGCTATCAAGCCGTGTACCTACCCCAGATTAGCATTAGAACTGCTGTGACTATTATTTGTTTATGCATACGAGATTGTGTAACAGGCAACTCTAAGCAAATACTTGTTGTTGCAGTTATTCATAAAACTGAAGCTTTAACTGATACTTTCAATGCAGATTTCTTGTCTTTTTTTAGGCTTCATGTTTTTGGTAAAGGTTTCCCTGAGGAGTTCGATTTCGATCAAATCTTGCCACCTAAAATAGCAAACTCACAAAGCTGGGTGTCACAATGTTGTATTTATATTTTCTTTTTAGTAAATTGGTGCAGTGATGGAATCATCAGATCCTCTTATTTAACAAAGTGCTGCAATAATACAAAAGAAGGCTTTATACACCAACTAGAACATATTTTTGATGATTTTCAGCTGAGTAAACTAATTATTCAATTCATATTTATCAAACCAATCATTAAGAAAAGGCAGTAGAATGCCTGGGGTTTTCCCCAGGGCGAATGAACGTTATCTGTGTATTCAATGAATGGTCAGCAAATGCCAATATTTCTGTTTGTCCTGGATCTGTTCTGGATACAGAATTCATCTAACTGTGGATGAGGGGGTTTGGGGGTTGTTTCCTTTGCCCCCACCCCATTTCGGACTGTTTACCCTTTCTCATTGAGAACACTGGCACACACCAACAGACAGCACAGCATTAATGTCATTTTTGAGTGGCATCTTATCTGCAAGGGAGGCTCAGGCAGATTATCAAAGGACTGTTGGTAGCCAAGGTGCAATAATATGTCTTTATTTTCAGGTAATATTGCAGTTCTTAAACCACATATTTGGTTCATAAAATATCTATTAAATCTGCTCACAGGTTTTCCATTCTTAATTCACCTAAATTTTCCTTTAATTTCTAAAAATCTATGTAGGATTTACTGAAATGGGATATCTGACACAAATGTGACTGGCTGGTGATCTTTTCCAGGTTAAATCACACTCCTTCAGGAGCAGCTTTTGATCCACTACATCTCATACCTATGTTTGCTAGGAAAGCATAGAATTATTTACATTGGAAAGGACCTTTAACCATGAGTCAAACCTTCCGCCCTGCACTGCCCAGGCCACCACTAAACCATGTCCTTAAAAAACCACATCCACAGGTCTTTGGAATACCCTCAGGGATGGATACTCCACCCCTTCCCTGAGCAGCCTATTCCAATGCTTGATAACCTTTGGTGAAGGAAATTTTTTCTAATATCCAACCTAAGCCTCTTCTGGGGCTACTTGAGGCCATTTTCTCAAACAAGATGATTTTATAAATTCACAGAGTTCTTTAAGTTCTTTAGAACAACACTTTAGTTATTCAGGATATTATTTAACCACACAAACCCTTTTTTTGTGTGTGTGGTTTTCAACACCCTTTATAGTTGTGATTAACTTTTCTTTGGGGTTTTTCTTCTGTGCAGAAATGATGACCATTATGAAAAATGAAGTAGAAAATGGATATATCATCCTGGCTATATTGTATAATTGTTACAGAGAAAATTTACAACCATTGATTTGCACAATTGTTCTTAAATTGACATACACTCAGTGCATGAACTGCGCCTGATTAGCCAGTACTTTTGCTTAAGCTTTAGTTATTCAGCTGTGGTTTGTATATACAGAAATTAAAATATTTCAAAGCTTCATTTAAAAAAAACACAAATGAAAATTCATTACCTAACAGAACGGCAGCAGGAGGTCTATGCACCATTTCCTGAGGTGTTTTCTTCCCTTGTCTCTTCCCTAGGACAGGAACAGCCAAGACTGTACAAAACAAGTAAACAAATAAACTGAACATAAAGGTAGGCTTATATATACATATATATATATAGTAATGAAATACAGGTGTGGCGTTTGCCTCAACAGCGTGTGAAAAGGTGATAAAACCTTTTGTGCTGCTTGCACGCTCTGGACCGCACTCTGTGGTTTACCACACATGGTTTGATAAACTGAAAATGGATTTGACACATGCATTTGGGTGAGGGTGAGTGTCCACAATTCAAATAAAGTCAAAAGAGTTCCTAGCAAAGCTCTCTGGATTTACCTCAACCGCAGCAAGAGGGAGCTTGCGAGCCTGAAACACAGGCTGTAACAGAACCAGAGTGGTAGCAGTTGCTGATGGACCTTTTCCTTTGTCAAATTTTAACCTTCTCCTTCAACTTTGTGGTTTTGTGAAATCTTCTTGCACTAAGCTCCACAATATATTTGAACCCTGTTTAAAGCAATATTTGTCTCACTCCGATCATATTTATGTGGTGTTGATGTATTTTCACGTACTTTTGAGGTTGAATCCTATTGCTAATATTGATTTCTGCTCTCTGAAATACATTTTTAGACTGTATGTGCCATTTCGAGCCACCAAGTGCTGTGCTTCCATGAATAATTGAGTTCCTATGAGTTCAGCATGACTTTACAGAACCAGTTTGAGATTAGAAGTTTAAACTGCAGAGATTTAAACATTTGTTCCAGGGTTGACATTGCTACTTGCAGGTTCACCACATGGAATAGCGTGTTCTTACCTACTTTCTCTGCAGTGCTATTACCTCTAAAAAATCTGGGGTTTGTGATGTTTTTTCTCACTTGTGTTCACTTTCTCTGTGAGCTTCCTGAACTGCTAGATTAACAGTTTAAACAGTTTAATTGATAGTTTTAAAATAATAAATAGTTTTCTTAGGCACTGTAAGCACCAGCCAGGTTCCGTCAATCCCAGGTGAACTGACGTGAACAATTCGCCCCCGGACGGCCTCAGCACGGGCAGGGCCCCAAATGCGGCCCCGCGGCCCCACACAGGCGAACGGGCGGTACCCGAGCGCCTTTCGGCGGGAACCGGCTGAGGGGGAACTGAGGGCCGCCGGGCCGGGCGGCTCGGCTCCTTCCCCGGAGCCCCGCCGGCCTGCACTCCAACCCGCACGGCTCTCCGCGGCTGCTGAGGAGCCGAGCCGCGATGCCGGTGACGGGAGGGCGCTCGCGGGTGAGGAGCCGGGACGCGGCGAGGGGACGGTGCCCTCGGGCGAGGAGCCGGGGCGCGGGGCCGGTGAGGGGACGGTGCCCGAGGGTGAGGAGCCGGGGCGCGGTGCCAGTGACAGGAGTGCGCTCGCGGGTGAGGAGCCAGGACGCGGTGCCGGTGACGGGACGGTGCCCGACGGTGAGGAGCCGAGCCGCGATGCCGGTGACAGGAGGGCGCCCGCGGGTGAGGAGCCGGGGCGCAGTGCCGGTGAGGGGACGGCGCCGGCGGGTGAGGAGCCGGGGCNAGGCGCTGGGCTGCGCCCCGCCCCGTCAGCTGACTGCCGGGGGCGCGCCCGCGCTGGGTCACGCCGCGCTCGCCGCCCCCTCCCCTGCGCTCCGCTCCCCTCCCAGCCGGCGGCCGCGGCTGAGGGGCCGCCTACGCCATGGTGCTGGAATCGGTGGTGGCGGATCTTCTGAACCGCTTCCTGGGCGACTATGTGGAGAACCTGAACAAGTCTCAGCTCAAGCTGGGCATATGGGGGGGTAAGGAGCCCCTTCCCTCTCCCGCCCCGTGTCCGCTGGGCCGCCGGAGTCACCGGGGACAGGGAGCGGGTCTCGCTGCCTGCGGTTCCCCTGTGAGGGGTTCGCGGGCCGGGGGACCACCGACCCCTCTGAGGGGCGGGCGGTGGGTTTGCGGCCCCCTGTGAGCAGCGGGCCAGTTCCAGGGCCGCGGCCCTCCGTGACGGACGGTCGGTGTGTGGCCCTCCGTGAGGGCCGGTCGGTCCGTGTGGCCGCAGACGTCCCCGTTCCCTTGGAGGACCGTCGGGCGTTGTGTGCCCGTGGTCTCTGGCACCCCCTCCCTCGCGTCGGTCTGTGGGGCGGGGGCGTGGGCGCACGGCGCTGGCCTCGGAGCGCTCCGAGGGAGGAAACCGCCGACATCGATAAACCCTCTGTTTTTTTGTCCTATTCGTTCTCCCGGGTGCTGGGTGGAAGCACGAGGGTGCTGTTGGGTCTGTGGGCGGGCTCATGGCGCAGTGCCCCGGGCAGCGGGAGCGCTGGGTGCCGGTGTAGCCGATGGGGTGCTTGGGGAGCCGCGTCTTGCAGTTATCGGTGTAAATAATGCGTGTTAAACAGCCGGGATAGTGAAGTAACGTGGAGTAGCTGTTCTCGGGGAATGTATCAAAACATTTCCGTTCGCTACCCTGTAGTCATGCAAAAAAACAGCTGAAGTATTCCCTAGGGTAAGCTGGCTGGTTTAGGTGCCTTCCATAGGTAGGTCATCACCTTATTTTTGCTCATGTCGTGGTTGTACGTATTTTAACATTTATGCAATATTAATACCTATCCTTCAAATGGAATATAGCTCTAAGGAATCTGGCATTAAAGCACTAAGCGGTATGTTATATGGGCTTTCCTCGGGTATAATTCTGTGCCAGTGTTTCATTTAGAAATCCTATTATGTTGTCTGCATCAGGAAAAGTTAATGTGTTTGTGAAAATAGGCATGTGTTTTTGTAGCTCTGTGATTCATGATTTTTCTGTTATGTGAAATCATGAAAAACAAGATACCGTTTTCCAGGTCTACCCTGTATTGATAGAACTGCAGTTGTCATTCACAACTAAGTGAATAATAAGTAAGACTTCCCATTATTGTGGGTGTATTTAATATAGTAGACACATGTAGACATCTAAATTGGTGATGTCTTTGTCATCTCTTCCAACTGAAATTTTGTCTATAACCCGTGTTTAGTGGCTCTTACAAGTTACACAGTTTTTGTGCTGTTCTGTAGTTGGAATAAGGTTTTCAGGTTTTATTCAACAGTACTTGTGAGGGTTGTGGCTGTGTTCCTTTTTCTAACATAAGTAATACTTGAAGTAATTTTTTCTTCTCTCATTCTTCTAAACAGGTAATGTGGCACTTGACAATTTACAGATAAAGGAGAATGCATTAGTAAGTATCCTAATAACTTCAAAATTGTTTTTATGGGTCCAAAGACTGAGAGTTACAATAAAATATTTCTCACTGAAGTCTCACAAAAGCATTCAGTGTTCTTTATTACTGGCTATTGGAAGTAAGTTCTTGCTTAACTGCTTCTAATTTTGCTCATTTTACTGGGACAGAGAAAGAAAAGAAGACGGGGTTGAAAAACAAGAAGTAACTTGCATTAAGTTCCTATATTCTTGTCTGGAAAAACAAATGGCTTGGCTGATTTTCATGTTCTTTAATCTGGCTGATGAACATCTGTACTACTGAGAGAATCTTGCTGCAATATTCAGTGTGTTTCAAACATCACTAAAGACAACTGTTACTCTTCTGTGCATTGAAAACACATTGGATCTTTGTATGACCTAATCACTGGCTTCTGTTGATTATTCTGAAGTTTCATGTTACTTGCCCATTTCATCCGTTCCTGATAGCTTTGTTGTACTTTAGATCTGTTGCTACAAATATCTTCATATCTGGTAGATAAGAAAGGAGGGAAGTGTTACTTTGTACACGCCTTTCCTTCTTATGGGGATTGATTCAGATTCCAGCAGTTCTGATGTAGAAAAATGCAAAGTCTTGTATGTGACTGACCAGGGCTGAGAGTGAGCCAAGACCAAGTCAAGAACATTAAAACAAGGGATGGTTCTGACATCCTTACAATTGCAATGCGTTAGATTTCCATGCAAAAGTAATTAAAGGAAGGTCAGTATTGAACACCACTTTTAGAGAAGTAGCCTACGCTTTCTTGAAAAAAAAGGGATCAAAAGAATGTGATATGGTCCAGTTCTTCTCCTTTTTCCCCAAGTTTGCCTGTCTGCTGCTGTCTGGATTGTTTTTGTTTTCCAGTAGAAAAGAAGTAGCTTTTAATTTCTGTATGTAAATACAGTACTTTGCAAATGTAATTTAAATTTATTTATTTGATTTCTATTACTTCTTCTGTTTAATACTTTATTTTTGTCATTTACAGAGTGAACTGGATGTACCTTTTAGAGTAAAAGTTGGTCAGATAGGTAAGTTGTAGTTCCAGTACGAGTATTGCAATGGAAATTTTAATATAGACTGTAAGATCAGTCTTGCCCCTCAATTTCTTTTATCAAGCTTTCTTAAGTGTAATTATACTCACTGTTGGAACCAGCATAGAAATTCAGCATGACTGCCATTGATGTTATCTGGCAAACCCTCTTTGTGTAACTTTACAGGCTGGTATGAAAAACACGTCTGAGAGGTTCTTCCTGGAGACATGAATGATCAAGGGAACTGTTTAGTATAGATGGAATATGTGTTGTTCTTTAAAGGACCGATTAGAACTATGAAGAATTTAAGTTAAATTCCTGAAACTGACAAAAATGCCAAAGGTTTAGGAACTCTTAGATTATTTTTTCTAAATTCCTTTCTTGGGTGGTCAGCATTGCTTTTTCATGTGAAACATTTGTAGGAGATATTTGTGTGTTGTATTTTTTCTTCTACTTCCTTAGAAAATCGTATTCATCCCAGTGAACTGAACTTCAGTCATGATCTCAGGTTTTGATTTGAAGTATTCTGACTCAGATTGCAACTTTTTGCTTAAAACTATGGCTTATGTTTCCTCTGCATGTATTTTATCACTTCAAGGGTTTTATAAAATGTTCATGCCCATATGGTTTCTCCTAACCTTCTAAGGTGTTTGGGATATCAAGATAGAGGGCTAGTGCTCTTTAATGCCTGAGGTGTTCTTTGGGCTAAGCACAGTGGAGGTTTTTGTTTTGATGTAACTGTATCTGCTTTGTTTAGATAAACTTACTCTGAAGATTCCTTGGAAGAATCTCTATGGGGAGGCAGTTGTTGCAACTCTAGAAGGCTTGTATCTTCTCATAGTTCCTGGAGCAAGTATGTAAACTTTTCAGCTAAGGATACCATGTGAATGAGTCTATAATAGCAAGCAGTTACTGTAAGCCACCATTTTTACATTCTGCTCCCTCAGAGAAATTTCTAGACGAATGCTGGCAAGTTAGTAGAAGAAGGGTGGAAGAAAACAGCACCTGTTGCTTTTACGGAGGTCCTTGGTTGTATCCATTCCAAGTTCAATTCAGCAGTCAAGTTTCCTCTAAAACGTGCTTATCTTGAATCCAGTTTTCTGGCATGGTTTAGATCTTTAGCTGTTTATCTGCTTCTAGCAGTTGAAGGTAGTAATGCCATTAGCACTGTTTGTAGGGAGAGGGAAGAGGGTCAAAGAACTTTATTAGTTTCCTCTGAAATCAGAACCTCTGGTATGATGAGAAAACTTGCAAGTTCCTAGAGCATGAAATATATGTATAGAAGAACTTGAAAACTTGTTTTGTATGGCACAGACCACACTTAGGGTTCTGAATTTCCATGGAAAAATTCTCCTATGAAATAATGTGTAATTGTATAAAAACAACAATTTTGGAGGCTGGCTGCAGTGTTCAGCAATAAAAAAGAGGAGCCTTTCTCTCAAACAAGGTGTTTTGCAACATGATGTTTTATATGATGTGCATTGCTTAGTAATGCATTTATGTATTGAGATTTAGGATTAAGGCTGTCCCAACTTAACTTACAGGTGTTAAGTATGATGCAGAGAAGGAAGAAAAATACTTGCAGGATAATAAACAAAAGGAACTGGCAAGAATTGAGGAAGCCTTGCAGAAAGCGGCAGAAAAAGGTACTGCATTAATAATGCAAATCTCCATTGGAATTTGAGGACTTTGGCTGTGCTATGAAAGAAAAGTCCTGATTTCTAATTGACTGAATAAATTTTGTTATTTCAAGTGTCCAGCTAATCTTACTGCAGTGCTTTGAAAAGCTTTTTTACTCTAAAGCTTGAAAGAAATGTCATTTATTTGTTTACCATTCATTTGTCCAGTCAGCTTCCATGGGAAGTGGGAATTTATTCATCTGGTATGTCTTTTTAACTATTTTTTTCCTTGGTGCTCTAGAGGAACAGGACCATATAGAACAACAAAAAGTGCATTGCGTGAGGGTAATAGCATCTTGATAATAGATGTTTAACTGTGGGTTTTAGAGGTGCATGTGGTAGGTTTACTTTGCTGAAAGGAACCTTTAAGGGGAACGGTGAGGCTTGTAAACTTTTACTGCAATGAGAATGCTTTTGTTTCAGTTTCTGCTGTGCTTTTATGATGTACTGAGTTTGGACTGGTTTGAGAAATGAGACTTGTGAGCAGGAAATAATTCACGACACAAGAAAACAATTGAGCACGAATATAGGAAACTTAAATTTTTGCTCCAGTTCATAGGAACTCCTAAGCTCTCAACTATAGGTTAAAATGTATCATTTAAGTCCAGTTAACTTGTTTTGTGGTGGTGACTTTTTTTTTTGCTGTCGTTTGCTTGTATTGTCGTAACCAATACCTTTAATAAAATTATGGAATCAGTTAGGCTTGTTTGGAAAGAAACCAAGGTCAGAACCAGTGACAGGTTACTACATGTGTTGGAGGAAAAAGTTATCACTGAAGTTTTTGTCTGAATTGAGACCTATTTGTTGGCTTGTGTAATGGTTCTTAAGATGCATTTCTAGGGTACTTGTAATGCTGCAACTCATGGAAAAGTTACTGAGAAAAAGATGATGCTTTCAACACTTGGAAAAAGGATATTTGTTTGTAATCCCTTTGCTTCTTTAATTCTCCAGTTACAGGAAAATCTAATGCCTTTTTCTTGCTCTGCTAGTTTGAAAGGCACACATGCAGTTTCCTTCAAACACAATCTGACAATCTGGCTGCAGTGAAGAAAGGAGCTTTGCTTTATTTCTTGTCTTTAATATGCCAGAAACTGTATGAAGGCTAAGACAACTTCAGTGAATGGATTCTGCAGCCATTACTTCATACTGGGGTGAAGGAATGTTGGTTGAGGTTTAACCTCAGTCATGCAGCACTTGGATCCTGTACAGCCAATGCTCTTTGCACCAGTAGCAATAGGATGAAGGGATAGTGTAATAATATAAATTTACCCTAATGTGTACTGCTTGAGGAATTCCAATTCTGGAACTTCCTCTATTTGAGTGAGTCTGTGCACCTGTGGCAGTTGTCTTTTTCAAAAAAAAAACTTACTAAATCCAGCATTTGTAATGATTTTGAAAAAAAAATCATAGAAAAATGATACTTTAGTAGCTCAACTGATTATATAAAGAACAAGAATTATATTTAGTCATGTTTTGCAGTTTTAAACTTTAAGCCTTGAGAAGGAAAAGCCAGAGGAACATTTAAATTGGATTGTTTTCAACTCTAACTTGAGATGTTCTGTTATCCTACGATCATATTTCAGTGGTAGCCATTTGTGTTTGTGGTGCTGTACTAGAATATTGTATTCAAGTGGACTTGTGTAAGTCCTGCATGAGCAGATCCTTTGCTTTTGCTAGGTACAGAAATCTTGGAGCCCGTGTTGCCCTACTGAACCAGCTCTCTCTGCAGGCTTTTAAGAGCACACAATAGCTGCTGAAAATCTAGGAAATATATTGAATAGAAAGTTGTCAGGGTTCATGAATTCTCAGCTGTATTTTCTTTTCTGATTAATACTTGATTTATATTAACCTGTTTAGAATCTTGATTCAGTCCTTGGATTTAAGAGTATAAATAGTCTTGGAGATATTTTCTTTTGATGTGCTATTCAGATATTGAGCAAAATGGTCATGCCACTGTGGTGGTAAGATAGTGTGAGGGGGAAGTGGAAACTGCTGACACAAACTGATGAAACTATTTTCTTTTTTCTAAGCTGTTGCAATCTGTCTCTATCAAACCTCTTATATGGAGACCAGAGGCTGCAGGTCTTTTGCTGGTTACAAGAAAAAATGAAAATTGCATGATTTTTCTATGTAGGTAATCACTGAAACTTGATATTCTCAAGTGACTTGGGCTGTCAGATACTGTAATGGAAATACTACTGTGTCATACAAATTTGGTAAACTTCGTATTAAACCAGGAGTCGATTTCTTTCTTTTAAACGAAATGCATTTTTTTGGTTATTTGCTGCCATGTGGACCAAGGCACCCATTCACAGGATTCCTTGTATGGGTTGGAGAGTCTGGTTTACAAGGACACCAAGCCTGGTGGGTATGCATGGTTAGTTACATTTTGCACATGCATGATGAGCAGGCAGTTTAGATTTTTAAAAGTCCCCCGCTTCAAAGCAGCCGAATGTACAAGTGAGAAAACAATACTGGTTTGGTAAACATCCACATATTGGTGGTTCTAGAAATGAGATTTTAATGAATGTGGATTCAAGTGGAGTCTTGCAATGGCTTAGTCCTTTTTTAATTGAGTGGCTGTTTCACGAGATTAAGAGACCACTTAGATTTCCATCAGTCATGTTGAGCTCAAGAATGTTGTAAAATGCTAACAATATTCTACTATAATTTTACAACACCATCTTTAGCTGTTTGGAGAGTAGAGAGGAACTACCCTTACTTAACGTGTCTGGGCTTAAGATAATGGAAGTTCAGTCTGTCTTGAAACCACGGACAGACAAAATGAACTATAGCAGATTGAAAGCATTAGCATGCTTTCCCCTGCTTCTCTTTATTTGCTTTGCTCTCAAGTTAGACAAGGAAACAGCTTTCCTTGAAATTCAGAGGAACTATTGTGGTGTTGTACGTGCTTTATTTTTAACTTTTGAAACCTGATTTTCACATTTACACTTGGCCAAAGTTTCTTGCTTGAGCTGTTATCTGAGCCCAGGTTTAAAGTGAGCTTGAAAACCTACATTAAGTTTCTCCATGGTAGTGGGTGTGGGTAAAGAGGAGTATCCTGTTTCCTTAGTTTTGTCATACAAGGGAGTGAAAGCCTGAGACCTACAAATTCAATAGGAAGTGAAGGAAGCTATCCTCTTAAAGTAACCTCGATAAAGCATTGTACTTTTAAAAGGAACTATCCAAAGTAACATGTTTCTGTTTGTCTAATTTTCCCTTTTTATTGTTTGTATAGTGATCACCCTATCACCTCACCTGCAAGACAGCTTGAAATCTTGGCAGGCAGTTTCCCTCCTTTGTTTGAACAGGCCTGCAAATGATTCCAAGTTGTTCCCCACAGTTAGGTTAGGTACACTGTTATACTTGCTTCCTTCTTGCTTTAGTGGGATACACCCTTCTGATGCTACAAGCCCATAAAGATAAGCACAGGCAGCACTGTTGCTGAGTTATTTTTGCTTAGGTGGCCAGAGAGGGGAAAGAAACAGTGCAGCTCACCAAACTGGTTTTCTTCAGAATTGTGGAAAAGTACGAGCGTCATTTAATTAATGAAATGGATTGTGTGGGTTGTAATATATGTGTAAATAATGGAATCTAATTTCATGTAAAGCTTTTAGAATCATCATTTTTTTATGTCTTTTTTGTGGTTACTGGATTTGTTTCAGATTGCTTTCATACCATACTGTTGATTATCATGAGAATCCTATTGAAAAGTGCTCTTTGGGTTTCCACACACATCTGTATCTTAGCTTGAAAGTTATGTCCTTGTATGGTAGAAGCCTCTTCAGGATTTATATCTTATGCTATGACAAGTAGCTGGTTGTTTCCTAAATACAGGTGAAATCCTTGAAAAGCTTTTAGTGAGACGTTCTAAGCCATTATGCTTTTAGACAAGCTAAACCTTCTTCCATATTTTCTTATGCTTTCTTACATTTCTGCTTTACTAACTTGAATTTTATCCTTTTTCCAAAAAATTGCTTGCACTGCAAAAGGACGTAAGCGTAAAAAGTATAAAAAGCATTTTAAGAGACCCTTTAGAGGTCGTGATCACTCAAAAGGTGGGTAACAGTTATGGCTTTTAACTTTAAGACTTCTTTTTGCTTTCTGTTTGGGTTTTCCAAAGGTTTGGCTATCCATCCAGTGAGACTTTATTCCTTCTGTTTGAAAGAGAGGATATAAATTGGAGAGAGCTCTTTTTGCTGTTTGTCTGTTCTCTGGATCCAGCGAGACTGGAGAGAGTCCTTGTTTCTCTTTACTTGCATAGTTGTGCTTGTTCAAGTTGAGCTACCTGTGCCATTTACAGCAGAACTGTACACCCTTGGTGGCTGATTAGGGGCACTTCACTGTGACTGCTGGAAAAACTGCATGTGCAGCTTACATCTGTTTGTCTGATTTTTGGCAGATTCCAGTAACAGGTAAAGAAAACCTGATACTGATGCTATAGCAGTAAATAGTCTTTTTCATCACCTTTTAGCTCTCTGCTCTAAATAGCTAGCAGAGTGCTATGACGTATTTAAACGGGAATGAAATTGATGTTCCCCAAGAGGATAATTATTATCTGTAAACACCAAACCATGCAGGTTTGCAGCATTAGCACGTGACTAAGAATGGGTTACCATTTCCCGTGCGATTGAATTGTTATGTATTCGGTCTTGGAGGAAGCTGCAGCTGTCCACAGACTTGCAGTTGGAGGGGAAACCTTGTGGGGACCCAAGATAAGCTTTGCAAGATATCAAACTGAAATTGCTGCTGGTAGCTGCAGCTGGCTGCAAAAATGTTAATGGGTTCCTTGCACTTAGAGATCATGAAGCTTTGATAAGGACTTCTGCAGGGGTTTTGTTTGTTTGTTGGT